>JAQQPU010019523.1:0-16350 GCA_029168905.1 Artemia sp. Kazakhstan ARC1039
TAGTAAGAGACGATCACGTCAAATGTTAAGAAATATAAAAACCCATAGTTACCATAATTACAATAAAGAGCGTGTATGGGCGTGAGGAGTGGTTATATCATCATAGTAGTAGCTATAGCTGCAATCTAGTAAAAGTCCAATTGCCAAAGCCAAAAGCGGTGGCGTAATCTTGTGAAAGTTCAGGGTTGCAGCGGTAGCTAGCAACCTAGTAAGAGACGTTCACATCCCGTAGTAAAAACAAAATAGCCCATAACTCCTAAAACTACAGTCAGATCAAAAAAGAAGTCCAAAATTAGAATTGCTTTTTCCAACACCCTTATTTAGGAAAATAACAGCCCTTGGCTTGAATAACAAGGAAAATATATTGGTTTGAAAATCAAGAAAGTGGCTGTAACCACGATATTCGGCATCTAGAGCATCTTCTTTTCTGTTATTTTTTCACCCAGATAGCTGGGCACTGGAAAATCATAAAGAGCTGTTTAATAGCTCATCTTAAAAGAAATTGCTACTTTTAGTACCTTTTGTAATTAAAAAACAAAAAGTTTTTAAAATAGCATAATAATACAATAAGGAACGAACTGTAACCCATAGTAACTTAAGTATTAAATCAAACGGTTCGTGGTCATAATAAAGAGCTGTGTAATGGCTCATTTTAAAGAAAACTGCTGCATATAGAAACCTTTTGTAATTAGCAAAATTAATTATTATTATAAAACAAATTCTTACGATATGGTAAAGAACTAACTCTAGTTATAATAAAAGACGATCATTAGAATAACAAACAATTGTATACAATGGAATTAGCTAGCTACTTGATTGTTTGAGACTCGTCTCTTACTATTTCAAAGAAGAAAAAGCCGTAGGGTAGTAAAGAATGATAAGAAGCCCATGTTATAGTAAATAATTATTATTAAAATCGTTCGTGAATATGAGCTTGCGACTACCTATGGAATAAGCGTCCAATCAAAGGCGGTGTAATAGGACCAGGCAAATATTTTGTTCTTCCCTTTGTTGACAAAATGGATACATTAAAAGACAATTATTGGATATTACATAAAGTATCGACGTGGTTCATTATAAATTATATCTGGGTTGCAGTGGTAGCAAGCAACCTAGTAAGAGACGATCACGTCTAATGTTAAGAACATTAAAAACCCATAGTTCCTAAAAAAGAAGACAGATCAAAACAAAAAGTACACCATTAGGACTGCCTTGTCCGAAACCCCTGTATAGGACACAGTTCCAGTGCAGCGGCACTGGAACATCGTAGAGTTGTTCAATGGCTCATTTTAAAGAAAATTCAAAATAAATTTTATTTCATTTTAGTTTTCAGTTCAGAATCGTTAAACTTATTATGTAAACTGCAAAAGTATTTATTGTGCCTGAGCAATAATTTCAATTTTCAAATTGAAACCAGAGAAACACCTGAAAATTTTAAAATGATTTTATTTTGCCTTCCGAATCTGTGAACTCGTTACTTGATTTTATTTGAGTGACAAGTGGAACAAAGATGACTTATACAATTATACGAGGTGTGTTTATATACCTAGGATGCGTAGCAACTGGATACGCCATGTCTTCTGTTTATTATAGTTTTAAAACAAAAACTTTTGCCAGTTTTACTGGCATATCAAATAAGACTTAGAACAGATCAGATCAGACCAAGAATCCGGGTTGCGAATCCGGGTGAAGAGACGATCACCTCCAATGTTAAGAAATATAAAACCCCCCAACTCCTAAAAAAAAGAGTCAGATCAAAACAAAAAGTACACCATTAGAACCGCCTTGTCCGAATCCTCTATAAAGGAAACTTACCGCCCTTTGGCTTGAATAACAAAGAAAATATATTGGCTTGAAAATCAAGAAAATAGACTTTTACCACGTTATTCTCCACAAACGGGATATTTTTTTCTTTCTTTTCCACAGATAGCTTGGCACTGGAACATCGTAGAGAGTTGTTCAATGGCTCATTTTAAAGGAAATCTCTAGATCTAGCGCTATTTGTACTTAATTTTTTTTTTTAATTAATTTTTTTTACGAAAAACTTAATTTTTTATATACAATATTAAACAATGACGTCATCGTCTTTGGATGTAGTTAGTACATAAAGTCTGGATCATCGAATTAAAGCTGAAACTAAGTAAAGAACAATTATGCCTCCATATATTCACAGTGATCTATAAAATTTCCCATTACATCTATAAACTGTTCCACAGTTGCCGGTTCATACCTTGGAAGCTTTTCACTAAACATGCAACATTTCTTTTGGATATTACTATGAAGTTTTGCGAAAGCATCTCTAGCTGACTTTTCAACAAAATCCATTCTTTCAGAGATAATTTTAATCTTTAATTTTGAATATTTTTCGTAATCCCGGTAAAAAATTCGTAAAATTTTTCTAAATTTACTAAGATCAGTCAGCATTGTTGCCATGTTTTTGGACTTCTGAATATAATTTTTAATTTTACAATAAAGAACGACACCTTGCCCATGTTAACTGAAACATAAATAGGGATTATGTAATTTCCAATAGTATCATGGCTGTAGAGATGGCTGAAACCTAGTTTTATAGTAAAGAACGAGCTGTAAATGATGGTTGTAGCTATAGCTGCAATCAAGTAAAAGACAAACCGAAGCCCATACTAACGAAAAGTTTAAAATATGTTTTGAAAAATCATAATTGCAGTAGTTGGCACAACCTAGTAAAAGGCGAACCAGAGCCCATAGTAACCAAAAAGGAAAAAAAAACTTTTGAAAACAGTAATAAAGAACAAAATCTAGGCCATAGTAACTGAAAAATTAAAATAAACAACCAAATGCATGATTATGCAACACATATAGATAGGATATATAATATTTTTTAATTTGAAGAATATTTGACAATATTTTACTAGTCAATTTACAATAAGGAACGAACTTTAACCCATAGTAACTTAAGTATTAAATCAAACGGTTCGTTGTTATAGTAAAGAGCTGTGTAATGGCTCATTTTAAAGGAAACTACTGTATATAGAAACCTTTTGTAATTAAAAAAATTAATTATTATTATAAAACAAATTATTACGATGTGGTAAAGAACTAACTCTAGGCGATAGCAACTAATTTAATTTTGAAAAGAAAGAATTACAGCAGAAACCTAAATGGTAGTATAAGTAAGCTACATTTAATAACGACCGTCCACCAGGATTTGAACTCGGATCGCAGGATTCAAAGTCTTAAGTGCTAACCACTACACCAAGAAATGTTCATATAAGAAAGAATTTTAACAGTATATGATAACTTAAAGACCAAACTCTAACCATCAGTATTGTCTATCAGATCGTTTTAACGAACTTTATAGCAATTTTATACATTAAAAGACGATCATTGGAATAAGAAATTATTGCATACATTGGACTTAGTTAGCTACTTGATCGTTTGAGGTTCGTCTCTTACTATTTCAAAGAAGAAAAAGCCGTAGGCTTTTTCCTGTTTGTAATATCCGGGTTGCAGCGGTAGCTAGCAACCTATTTATAATAAAGAACGACCTCTTGCCTATACTAAATTTTATACGCCACTTAATTATAGTATAGGTTAGTAATTCAACAGATAGCATGGCACTGGAACACCGTAGAAAGTTGTTCAATGGTTCATTTTAAAGGAAGTTAATGGGGTTAAAATTTGCAGTAAAGAACGAACCTTAGCCCATAGTAGCAGAAAAAAGAATATCTAGCTTGCAGCGGTAGCTAGCAACCTATTAATCACATAATCCGGGTTGCAGTGGTAGCTAGCAGCCTAGTAAGAAACACCAAATTAAAAGATGATCATTAGAAGGACAAACCATTGCTTATATTGGACTTAGTTAGCTGCCTGATTCTTTGAGGTTCGTCTCTTTTACATTAAAGAACGATCTCTCTCCCATACTAACTAATATATGGTGGTTCCAAGTGTAGTTGCATAAAGGACGAATATAGCTCATTATAAATGGTGTTTGTCAACTATCTGGGTTGCAGCGGTAGCTAGCAACCTAGTCTGGGTTGCAGCGGTAGCTGGCAACCTAGTAATAGACGATCACGTACAATGTTACGAAATATAAAAACTCATAGTTCCTATAAAAAGGAGTCAGATCAAAACAAAAAGTACACCATTAGAACCGCCTTGTCCGAAACCCCTCTATAGGAAACTTTCAGTCCCTTGGCTTGAACAGCAAGGGAAATATATTGGCTTGAAAATCAAGAAAATTACATTAAAATACGATCATTGGAATAACATACCACTGCATACATTGGACTTAGATAGCTACTTGATCGCTTGAGGATCGTCTCTTACTATTTCAAAGAAGAAAAAGCCGTAGGATTTTTCCTGTTTGTAATGATATAGCATAAAAAGAAACCCAAGTTGTAACTGACGTCATCCTGGTTGTTATAGTAAAGAATTACAATAAAGATTCATTAAAAGACGATCATTGGAGTCTTCCGGGTTGCAGCGGTATCCGGGTTGCAGCAGTAGCTAGCAACCTAGTAAGAGACGATCACGTCCAATGTTAAGAAATATAAAAACCCATAGTTCCTAAAAAAGGAGTCAGATCAAAACAAAAAGTACACCATTAGAACCGCCTTGTCCGAAACCCCCGTATAGTAAACTTTCTGTCCCTTGGCTTGAACAGCAAGGGAAATATATTTTAGCTTCAGGGACCTAAAACAAGCACATGTGGCATATACATCCTGGACATACCTACCGATTGTTCTAACAGCTTTATTTTGTAGAACTTGCACTCTTCTATAGTCGCATAAGAAGTTACTGCTCCATAGGAGGCAACCGTAGGAGATATATGGATAAACCAACGAATAATATATAGTTAAAAGTATTCTTTGAGGGAGAAAGTGCTGCAGACGTCGAAGTATTCCTACTCCACGGGCAAGTTTTGATGAAATTGTGTCGCGGTGACACTTCCATGCCAGATGGCAATCAAGATAAAAACCAATGTAGCGGAGATGATCAACTTGCTTAACTAGATTACCACATAAAGTTACCTGGCCAGACACATCCAGTGGTGTACCAACTCTACAAAACATCATTAAAAATGTCTTGTGAACATTTACACACAATAGACTTAGTGAAGTGAAAATCTCCAGCCTTTCTAATGCGAGATTCGCTTTTCGAACCAGGTCCTTCACAAATGAGTCAAACACAGTTAAAACGGTATCATCAGCCAGCGAGATAAGACACACATCTTTAAAAATAAAGACGCATGAGATCAACATAGATGAGGTAAAGCTGCGGACCTAACACTGATCCTTGTGGTACTCCACACGTCACTGGAAATGCTGCTGAGCCCACATCATTCAATACTACTTTGAGGGATCTCCCTGTGAGATAACTTTCAAACCACTTTAAGCACTTTCCGCGGACACCTAACGACTCCATCCGACTTAGCAGAGTTTGCAAATCAACTGTATCGAATGCTTTGCGAATATCTATTAATATAGACAAAGGTGTTTCACCTCTGTCCTCATGCATATAATACTGTTCTTTAATATAAAAACCTGGACCAAGGAGAACCATCCATTAAGAATAATAGAGGAGACGAAAAAGTTAAATGTTCCTCAAACGTATGAGATAATTTTTCACACATTTGTATCACGTCTTAGACATCATAAGCTGAATGGTATATTTAAACTACAAGTTGCCACCAGTACAGTGGAGTAAGGACTTACCTTTGATTCCGAAGGATTTGAGTTCAACCCACTCTGTGGTAACGATCGATCTTGAATGATATAAGTTTGGTTCTCCGTGACCATGTGTTGAAATCTTCTAACACGTTGTCTATTTCTTTTTTTTCTTCATTTTGGCAAAATTTTCTAGATATCCCTACCATTTTTAACACGTATTGTTCAAGGTTGTCTATCTGACTTTGTAACTGCGGTCTTCGGTTTGGCTCCTTGTTTTTGCGAGAACAGCGCCTCTTATTGAAATTTTTTCTTTTTTTTTGTCCAAAAATGAATTAGTCTTTCTTCAAAACCAAATAGATGCTGGAATTCATACGCACCTATGAGAAACCCTAGACTGAACAACATTATTTTCGACATATGTTTTCATCTAATTAACGCTTCTATGACTCGTATCGAGTATCCATAACCTAACAAAAAGTAAAACTAATTTTTAAATTTTCAGGTATTTTGTTAGTTTGAATGAAAAGATTAAAATTATTGCTCAGATATCATAAATATTTTTGTAGTTTACATAGTAACTTTAGCGATTCTAAACTGAAAAATAAAATATATATTAAAAAATGGAATTTTTCGGTCTGAAACTACATAGTCAATCCCACATCGGGTAGTTAGAACCTAACCAAAAATTAAACTAATTTTAACATTTTAAGGTATTTTTCTAGCTTGAATTAAAATATTCGAACTATTGCCCGGATACCATGGATATTTTTGCAGTTTACACAAGCTGCGAAGAACGCACAGGCTGATCTTTGTAAATTGAGAAAAATTTTACGAATGTTTTACCGGGATTACGACAAATATTCAAAATTAAAGATTAAAATTATCTCTGAAAGAATAGATTTTGTTGAAAAGTCAGCTAGAGATGCTTTCGCAAAACTTCATAGTAATATCCAAAAGAAATATTGCATGTTTAGTGAAAAGCTTCCAAGGTATGGACCGGCAACTGTGGAACAGTTTACAGATGTAATGGGAAATCTTATACATCACTGTGAATATATGGAGGCATAATTGTCCTTTACTTAGTTTCAGATTAAATTCGCTGATCGAGTCTTTATGTAATACTAACTACATCCAGCGACTAATGACGTCATTGATCAATATTGTACATAAAAAATTAAGTTTTTCGTAAAAAATAATTAATTAAAAAAAAATTAAGTGCAAAAGGCGCTAGATCTAGAGATTTCCTTTAAAATGAGCTATTGAACAACTATCTACGATGTTCCAGTGCCAAGCTATCTCTGGATACAAAGAAAAAAAAATATCCCGTTTAGGCAAAATGTTGTAGTAGCTGCCACTTTTCTTGATTTTCAAGCCAATATATTTCCCTTGCTGTTCAAGCCAAGGGACAGAAGGTTTACTATACAGGGGTTTCGGACAAGGCGGTTCTAATGTTGTACTTATTGTTTAGATCTGACTCCTGTTTTAGGAACTATGGGTTTTTATATTTCTTAACATTGGACGTGATCGTCTCTTACTAGGTTGCTAGCTACCGCTGCAACCCGGATGATCTGACTTTCATCAACCCGGATGCTAGCTACCGCTGCAACCCGGATTTATATTTTTAACTAGTTGCCATTTTGCAGTATGTGACAAAGGAATCATATAGCATCCAAATATTTATTTATTTTTTTGCACTGTTTGCCCATTTTTTAGTTGTTTTGCTTTTGTTATGATTTTCTTGTTTATTTGTTTTTTTATGGACTTCGAAATTCAAATTCGGCCCATTAGGGCTTGTGATAGTAATTTCTCGAAATAAATATCTATCCATCTATCTAAACTTACATAGTCCCCATAAAGAACCATATCGATCCTTTATGCATTAAAACAATTCAATTGAAAATTGCCATTAGAATACGTTTATCATAATCTATTTATCCGTATATACACAGTTTTGTGGAAAAATCAAATCAATGAATACCTTATTACAGCACAATGGATGAAACTGTGCGTCATGATTAGAGGTTTGCGGTTTCAAATCCGCCTGTAGTAAGGGATCAATATCGAATAAAGGAATGATTCCTTAATATAAAAAAAATATCCCGTTTAGGCAGAATGTTGTAGTAGCTGTCACTTTTCTTGATTTTCAAGCAAATATATTTCCCTTGCTGTTCAAGCCAAGGGACAGAAAGTTTCCTATACAGGGGTTTCGGACAAGGCGGTTCTAATGGTGTACTTTTTGTTTTGATCTGACTCCTTTGTTAGGAACTATAAGTTTTTATATTTCTTAACATTGGACGTGATCGTCTCTTACTAGGTTGCTAGCTACCGCTTCAACCCGGATCTTTATTATAATTCGGAGGCGTGGGTTTAAATCTTACCGCTGGTATACGATTATTATTTATGTACAAAAATCAAAGAGGCAGCTGGGCCAAGCGGTCTAAAGCGTTAGTTTTAGAGCCACCAGTATCTTCCGAGGCGTGGGTTTAAATCCTAACGCTGCTAGTATTTCATACCAAAACAAACAAAGTACTTGTCTTAGTCTTAAATTATAGTCTTATTTTAGTTACTATGGGCTGAAGTTCGTTCTTTACTGTAATTGAGCCTGAGTTCGTTTTTTTACTGTAAATACAAACAGGAAAGCCTACGGCTTTTTCTTCGTTTAAATAGTAAGAGACGAAACTCAAACAATCAAGTAGCTAACTAAGTCCAATGTATGGAATAGTTTGTTATGTCAGTGATCGTCTTTTAATGTAAATATGTTTGAAAGACTGCAGTGTGAAAAGACATCAAAAATGCAGTTTTTGGTGGAAAAACTTATTCTCTTTTAGAAATAATTTATTTTAGTTACTATAGATTTTTAACCCAATTAATTTCCTTTAAAATGAGCCATTGAACAACTCTCTACGATGTTCCAGTGCCAAGCTATCTGTGGAAAAGAAAGAAAAAAAAAGAAAAAAAAATATCCCGTTTAGGCAGAATGTTGTAGTAGCTGCCACTTTTCTTGATTTTCAAGCCAATATATTTCCCTTGCTGTTCAAGCCAAGGGACTGAAAGTTTCCTATACAGGGGTTTCCGACAAGGCGGTTCTAATGGTGTACTTTTTGTTTTGATCTGACTCCTTTTTTAGGAACAATGGTTTTTATATTTCTTAACATTGGACGTGATCGTCTCTTACTAGGTTGCTAGCTACCGCTGCAACCCGGATTCAAAATTATATTAGTTACTATGGCCTATAGTTACTTCTTTACCGTATCGTAACAATTTATTCTATAATAATACTTATTTTTGTTAATTACAAAAAAAATTCTATATACAGCAGTTTCCTTTAAAATAAGCCATTACAAAGCTCTTTATTATGACCACGAACTGTTTGATTTGATACTTCAGTTGCTAGGGGTATCAAATCCTGCCAGAAGCAATTTTTAGACATTTATCTATTTAAAGTCTAAATAAAAATTTTATTAAATAGAACTACACTAGATCCTCTTGGCTGACATCGTTCTATTTATGTACTATGGGTGAGAGATTGTTCTTTACTATAAATTCGGTCCTTACTATAAAACAATCAAGTAGCTAACTAACTCCAATGTATGCAAGGGTTTGTTATTCCAAGGAATGTCTTTTAATGTAATTACTAACCTATACTATAATTAAGTGGCGTATAAAATTTAGTATAGGCAAAAGGTCGTTCTTTATTATAATTAGTTACTATAGATTTTTAACCCAATTAATTTCCTTTAAAATGAGCTATTGAACAACCCTCTACGATGTTCCAGTGCCAAGCTATCTCTGGATACAAAAGAAAAAAAAAGAAAAAAATATCCCGTTTAGGTAGAATGTTGTAGTAGCTGCCACTTCTTGATTTTCAAGCCAATATATTTCCCTTGCTGTTCAAGCCAAGGGACAGAAAGTTTACTATACAGGGGTTTCGGACAAGGCGGTTCTAATGGTGTACTTTTGAATTTGATCTGACTCCTTTTTTAGGAACTATGGGTTTTTATATTTCTTAACATTGGACGTGATCGTCTCTTACTAGGTTGCTAGCTACCGCTGCAACCCGGATTCTTTAATGTAATATTATAAAGTATAAACCTGATTACAAACATGAAAAAGCATATGGCTTTCTTTGTTGAAACAGAAAAAGACGAACCTCAAACAATCAAGTAGCTAATAAAGTCCTATGTATGCAATGGTTTGTTATTCCAATGATCATCGTTTAATGTAATTATAAGGCAAACTGCAAAAATATTTATGGTGTCAGAGCAATAATATTGATTTTTTAATTCAAACTAAGAAAATACGAAAAACCCTTAAAATAAGTTTTGTTTTTCGTTCGATTCATCAAAAATTCTGTGTTTAATTCAATGGCTTTGGTTATTACTTTATATACGTTTGCAAGTGGACTTTTTTCTTTGTTCTTGTTTGATAAACAGGAAAAAGCATATGGCTTTTTCATATTTTCAAGATTGGTGGAGCGGCTCACTTTTGGTGTTGATCTATCAATTTACAATTTGAAATGAATATTCTGTCAGTTTTTTTTAACCTTAATGAGGCTGATTCTCTAGCTTTTTATATTGATCATGCTCTTTTGTACTTTTGTAGCTGTAAAACAACTTTTAACGTTGTCCTGGGCACTTTTCTGTTTGTCTTGCCAGGTGGCCGAACGTAGGCCAGAGACGGCCGAACCAATACCAAGGTGGCCCAGGTTCGGCACTTTTAGCCACTTGGAAAGAGCAGCTTCCAGCTAGAACAGTGGAGGAGTATTCCTAATTGTTTTTTTCTGGGATGATACCCACTGAGTCACCTTTGCTTTGGCATACTCAGGATCTTCCTATTGGTTGAATTAATACCTGGAGAATTGAAAAAGTCAAATCCTGCCGACCGTGGGCAGGTCTCCCCTATAATATATGCATTTTCACTCTTTTTTCACAAGATGTCCCAATCCATCATACTCAATGTGTTTCATGATTACATTCAATCCAAGTTGTAGTCTAGATATATGCATAATATTCACTTTAGCGGCAAAACATAATTGTTCTTCCAACTTAAATTTACTCAAAGATATAACATATCATCCCTCTCATATGTTAGCCGATAATCCTTTGCAATATCATTATTATATCATCATATAATCATTGTCAACCGCTTCAACTTGCAATAGTGTAAAACCACTCATTTTAAATAATAAAAAGTTTTTTGAACGTTAATCAATATAATTTAGTCAAATGTCTATTTGGAAGTGCGATATTGACTCTCCATCAAGCTTTTATATCCATACTCAAGGCCAGAGAAAATCAGTTATGTAAGAGTTCAGTGACTCAAGAGCGCCTTAGGGCTATATCAATGCGCAACTAACACTCAAAACCAGAGAAATCAGTTATGCAAGAGTTCACAAGAGTGCCTTAGGGGATGGCCTTGATAAAGTTCGTTCAACCTCAAGAGTGCCTTAGGAGATGGCCTTGGCACGCGAGGGGCTAATTACTCTCTTTAAAAGGTGTAGAGCATCAAGGAAATTCATATGACACATTCTACTGGGGGGACATAGTCCTTAGGGGTCAATAATAGAAAATGGGGCACCCTCGCCCGGGAGCCATAAATGCTGGGAGAGAAGGAAAAGGACCCCTCAAATGTACACTCAGTAGGGCCCACCAGTGCGTGGACATGTCCCGTGGATTACAAACCTTCTCCCAGGCATGGTTTACACTGCATAGTGAAGCAGAACACCATCGTGAAAGGACCCAATATAGGAGGACAACTGTGGCTGGGCGTAGGGTTCATATTCATGGATAACGGCCTCTGCAAACTTGTTGCGTGCCCCACCTTCTATGTACCATCTGGTCTCACAGGGATTGAGTTGGAACTTACGGGAATAGTTTTGTTTTTCGGAAGAGGGTTTGAGGATATTTCAAATTCTAATAGAAGGGAGCAAATTATTTTTATCTTGTCCTCACAAAACAGTAAATTCTAAATTTTTTTCTTCTTTTATGTCTGTCTTCTAACAGACTTTTTAAAAGGTCTAAAGCCAAGTAGGCCTACCATGACGAAATAAAGAAGAAATCTAGAGAAGATGCACGAGTCTATGGCCCGTACGAGGAAAAAGAAGAGAAACAATTAAACAAATATTTCGCTTCCTGTATTAAACAAGTCATCTTCAGCGTTAAAAGAAAAGCGGAAGAAGCAACTAAGAATAAATTATAAAATAGATAAATATAAGTATACAGAATACAAGTTGCTTTTGTATGTTCTTAGAGGTAGCTTGCTAGTTGTACAGGTGAGTAACAATTTCATATATATTGTGTATTGTCATATACGAGGGGTGTTTTTACAGTAAGGTCCGTTTGAAGATAAGTACATAACAAAAGATCATCTCAAAAAAGTACATTTATTTTCAGAAAGTAAATACTTTACTCATTTTAACGGCATAGTTACCAAGTTTGTTCGAACACTTGTCATACCTCTCAACTAATTTTAAAATAACCTCTTCATAAAAACTTGCCGCCTGCTCTGATAGCCAAAAATTCACTGCCTTTTTTACGTCGTCCTCATCATTGTCACGGTGGATTCGCATTTTCGACACTCCATTCCTAGCCCCCCTCTAATGATAGCCTTGGGCTACATAAAAAAAAGCAACATGAAAACTGATTCAAAAACAGAAAGAAAAAAGGAACAAATGACTCAGCTAAGAAAACCAGCTAACGAACAGCTAAAGAAAAACACACGGAACAAAAAACAGCAACAAATCACATTGAATTGCAAACAAAAATGTGACTTAAAACTAAAAAATAACACAATAATTGTGTTATTTCGTAATTTAGATATTTCGGAAATTAGAATTGAATAAGGCAAGTGTCTATAAAGGATAAACAGGAAGGAGGAATTGAATTCATGACAGAATTTCTTAATTCAATTAAATTTGCTGATTTGCCACCCTATGACTTGAAACTAAAGAATAAAACGATGATAATACGATGCCAATGCGTATTTTAGATACTTCAGAAGGTAGAGGCATTGGAACATTCCGGGTTGTTACTGAATTACATAACGACGCAATTAAATTATTTTCGACATAACACCTTTAAATTAGGCGTTGTTTTCTAGACCCCATTTGAAAGTTAAGCAAACAAAAATCACCACAAACAAGAGTTTGAGCATGACCTCCTTCTCTCACTGTAAAAGTCTATACTGCGTCATTGGCGCTTTACTGAAAACCAATTTTGTGACGAATATTCTCTTTTGTACTTATCTCTGAAAATAAACATTAAAATTATAGTAACATTTTGAACTGACGAGCTTTCAGCAATTAATATCATTATACATCAAATATTCAGTTTAATTTATTAGCTCTTTTTAAAGTTGTTAAAGATAAATATAGTTTCCCTACAAACAAGTGATTGGATACTGCCTCCTTTCCTTACTGTAAATAAAAACCAAAAGCCTACTGCGTCATTGGCGCTTAACTGAAAACGGATTATATTACAAATACTTTCTTTTCCAGTTCTTACATCATTGAAAATAAAAAACAATTACAGCGAAATAAATTCTTGAACTGATGGATCTTTCTACAATTAATATCATTATACATCAAATATTCAATTTGATGTTGTCAATACTTTCCAAGACTGTTCAAGACGCATATAGTTTTCAGTAAAGCGCCAATGACGCAGTAGGTTTTAGACTTTTACAGTGAGAGAAGGAGGTCATTCCCAAATTCTTGTTTGTGGTGATTTTTGTTTGTTTCAAGCTTAATTTGCATATTCAATTTAAGTTTCACTCGTTTTAAGATTTATTTATTAATTTACATTAATATCTATTGTATGTTTGTTTGCATTGATCGTTTATTTAATTTCTGTTCGTTTTAAGTTTCATTTGTACTTCAATAGGAAAATATTTTTTTCGTCTTAAGCTTGATTTTCATATTCAATCTAAGCATTACTCGCTTTAAGATCTATTTATTCATTTATATCATTACTTGTTGTATGTTTTCGCTATGTTGTTTATTTAATTTCTGTTCCTTTTGGGTTTCATTTATTCTTTAATAGTAATTTCTGGTCGTTTTGAGTTTGAATTTTAAAAGGTATTTGTATCTGCTGAGCTTAAGTTTAAAATGGCCTTTACTTTTCTTTGAAAAACTTATTTTTTCGGAAAGTTTTTTATTAATTAATTTTTGTTCGTTTTTGATTGCAAAAAATTTCAAGTTTTTATAAATTCCTTATTTCAAAATCAAACTTAAAAAAAAGCAAATATTCATCAAAGTATCAAAACTGATATCAAAGTAACAATTCAAAGTGAAAAAATGGGCTTGTGTCAACCTCGGAGTTTTTATTATCTGATGTTTGAACTATTTTTAACAAAATTGCTTTCTCAAAATTTTTATCGGATGGGTTTGGTGAAAAAGGGTGTGGGGGGACTATATTAAGCTCCGGTCTATTTTGACTCTTTAAAAGTGAACAAGAACTTTCTATTTTCAATCAAATGAGTCCTCTCTGAAGTTTATACGAGTATCCTTTCTATAAAAACCATATAAATCCCCAGAGTATAGCTTACAACACCTGTCCCTCGGCCCTGGGAGGTTGTGTCGACCCTGGAGTTTCAATATCTGATGGTTGAACTATTTTTAACCAAACCGTCCCCTGATATTTTTATCGGATGTGTTTATCCATCCGATACGCCCAAAGGCGTGGAGGGCGGGAAGGGCTAGTTGCCCTCCGATCTTTTTCACTCTGAGAAAATGAACTACAACTTTTAATTTCCATTCAAATGAACCCTCTCTGAAGTTTATACGAGTATACCTTCCATAAGTACCATATATGACCCCAGAGCAAAACTCACAACGCCTGCCCCGGCCCTGGGGAGGGGGGGGGTTGTGTCAACACAGGAGCTTTTCTTATCTGACCTTTGAACTATTTTTAACGAAATGACCATACGAAATGCAGATTTGTTATATGATCTTTGAACTATTCTTAACAAAAGGGCTATCTCAAATTTTTTATCAGATGTATTTGGGGGAAAAGGGCTTAGGGGGCCAGTTGCCCTCTGATCACTTTTGACTCTTAAAATGGGCTGGATTTCAATATCCAATCAAATGAGCCCTCTCTGAAGTTTTTACGAGCATCCCTTTCATACGAACAATATATGCCCCAGGGCATAACTTTGAATGCCTGCCCCCAGGCCCTGGGGTGTTGTGACGACACCTGAATTTTTGTTATCTGACTTTTAAGAAATTTTTAACTTAATGCCTATCTCGAAATTTTTATTGGATGCATTTGGGGAAAAGGGGCGTGGAGGGTTAGTTGTCCTCCAATATCTTTTCACTCGAAAAAACTTAACTAGAACTTTCAATTTCCAATCAAATGAGCCATCTCTGAATTTTTTACGAGCATCCCTTCAATAAGAACCATATATTCCCCAAGGGCATAACTTACAACACCTGACCTCGGGCCCAGGGGGCTGTGCTGACCCCTGATTTTTCGTTATATGGTCTTTGAACTATTTTTAAAAAAAAGCTATCTCAAAGTTCTTATCGGGTGGGTTTGAGGAAAAAAGGGCGTGGAGGGGGGATAGGTGCCCTCCAATCTCTTTTGACTCTTAAAAAGTGAACTAGAACTTTCAATTTCCAATCAGATGATACCTCTTTGAAGTTAATACGAGTATCCCTTCCATAAGACCCATATATACCCCCAGGGCATAACTTATAACGCCTGTCCCCAGGTCCTGGTGGGTTGTGTCAATACCGGAATTTTTGTTATATAATCTTTGAACCATTTTTAACAAAATGGCTATCTTAAATTTTTATTGGATGCATTTGGGAAAATAGGGGGGAGCTGATAACCCTCCAATATCTTTTAACGCTTAAAAAGTGAACTAGAACTTTCAAATTCCAATCAAATGAGCACTCTCTGAAGTTTATACGACAATGTTGTCTATACAAAACCTTATATGCCCCCAGGGCACAACTTACAACCCTTGCCCTGAGGGCTGTGGAGGAGTTGTCATCCTCAAAGACCTAATTTCCAGAACTTAAAACTACGTTTAATTAAATAGCTGTCACAAAATTTTTATTAGATATGTCTGGGGAAAAGGTGGGTGTGACAGGGGGGTTAGTTGCCCTCAAATCCCTTTCGACTAATAAAAAGGGACTAGCCCATTGAATTCCAATCGAATGAGCCTTTTTTGAAGTTTCTACGACACCACCTTCTATAAAAACCTTATAGGCCCCCAGGGTATAGATTAAAACCCTTGCCTTGAGGGTTGTGGGGGAGTGTCCTCCTCAAAAACATATTTTCTATCTGAAAATCAACAACGCTGAACAAAATGGCTATCTCAAAATTTTTATTGGATGTGTTTGGGGAAAAGATGGGCGTGGGGGGGGCTAGTTGCCCTCCAATCATTTTAGACTATTAAAAAATGCACTAGAACTCTCGATTCGAGAACTCTCGGGGGGCTAGTTGCCCGCCAATCACGTTTGACTATTAAAAAGGGTACTAGCCCTTTGAATTTCCAATCGAATGAGCCTTTTTTGAAGTTTCTACGACAGCGCCTTCTATAAAACCTTATATGCCCCCAGGGCATAACTTAAAACCCTTGTCCTAAGGGATGTGGGGGAGTGTCCTCCTTAAAAACATATTTTATACATGAAAATCAACTACGCTGAACAAAATGGCTATCTCTAAATTTTGATTGGATGTGTTTGGGGGAATGA
>JAQQPU010019524.1:0-16350 GCA_029168905.1 Artemia sp. Kazakhstan ARC1039
GTGAGTCCAAATCCCATGGTAGTATCATCTTTATGCGATACTGAAGTCAAAGTGAATGAGTTTCTTTTTGGCAAGGATGTTGCCAAAAACAACGTCCAAAGCCAAACCTGTGGCGGATTTGAAAAAAATCATTTCGAAAAACGAAAAATTTGCCAAGAGGGGCTACCGTTGTCGCCACTGGCATACCGAGGCCCATTGTCCAAACTATCACAGAAGGCAGGGCTAGGGCCGTCAAGAGCGGCTTAAATTCCAAAATTTCCAGAAACGCGATCGCAAATAGCTGATATGTGCTATTTTACATACCCTGCCGTTGATTTTTATTATTTTGTTGTGAGTTTCAATAGCCAGTCACAACATTTGGCTGATAATTTTAAAGCGGGGAGAATTAGTAGGTTCACTTCAAAATGGCAGTCAAAACCAGTGAATTGAATATTTTGAATACTGTAGCTTCGGGCTACAAGATTGAATTTGAAAAAATATAGTTGAAAGCTTTGAAAACAGAGAACAAAAGCTTTACTTTGGAAAAACTACAGGTTATTAGAAAAGGAGTTTATATTTTATTGCATAAAGTCGTAATTGTAAAAGTGCTTGAGATCAGAACAAAGGAAATGCTTAGTATTTCTCTTGTTATTACGGTCCCGGAAAAAATGGTTCTTTTCTATTTATTCTGAATATTAAAAAGCTAAGCAAAAGCGATAAATACTGCCATTTTAAAATCGAAAATGTTCAGTCTATGGTTCTACTAATGACAAAAGAAGTTATATGGCTTCTATTGACCTTGTCAAGTTTTATTATTTATGCCTCGTTCATTTTGATGATCAGATGTGGCTTTGTGTTGAAGAAGATTGTTGCTATGCCTACTTGTATACCAAATGGGTTGTCAGCAGCCACAGGTTTCTTGCAAAACTCATGAAACGCATGTTCTCCCTACTTCGATAAAGGGTATTCTTCTGTTGTTTATTTGGATAATTCACTCCTTCTGGGAAGGACATTTTTGGAATATCAAAACAAATTTATGAAACAGTGAAACTACTGTCAGAGTTGGGGTTTGTGATTCACCTGGAAAAGTTATATCTTATTTCAAGTCAACAAATAAAATTACTGGCTTTTCTTCTAGGCTCGTGATCAATGCCTGTTTTTCTACCGGAAAGAAAAATTCAAAAAGTTCAGGATTTGGTTTCAAAACTTCTTAGTCAAGAATCAACTACGACTCAAGAATTGACCGAAACTTTAGGCATTATTGTTTCAACCTTTCCAGCAGCGACATTAGGGCCTTTATTTTACAGGCAACCAAAGTCGTTGAAAGCTTAATCGTTAAAACACGTGCGGGGTGATTTAAGGGTCAAGCTCACTTTAACATCCGATGTCAGTTCAGAACTGCAATGGTGGTTTGATATCACCAATTGTACTTCTAAAGCAAATGAGCCTAGATTAGTTGACACATATTTGTGTAGTGATGCATCGAAACTAGGCTGGGAACTTATGAATATTCCATGAAAACGGCCACGTGTCAATGGTCCTCAGAAGAAAAGGCATTTGACATTAATGTTTTAGAAACGAAAGCTGTTTATCTGGGACTAAAAAGCTTTGCTCTAGGTATAAAAGGCATACATGTCCGGCTGCGTTCAGGCAATACAACTACAGTGGCTAACATAAATCAGATGGGAGGATCAAAATCTGAGTTTTGTAATTATTTCACAAATAAGGTCTGGCAGCTAGAATTACAGGGTAAAGGGTGTATCTGCAGAATATGTGCCGGGAGTTGCTAATATCGCTGATAAAGCATCACAAAAATATGAAAATGAAAAAAAATGGAAATTGGATTCTGAAATATTGTAAATTTTAGAATCTTGGGTATCTCAGTCGATAGAAATTGATTTGTTTGCAACTAGATTAAATTTTCAGATTAGACCATTGGTTTCTCGGAAATCAAATCTAGAATGTTTTTTCGTAGATGCGTTTGCAATGAGTTGGAAGCCTCATTTCTTCTCTACATTCTCCCCATTTAGTTTGCTTCTGAGGACCTTTCAGAAGTTAGAAACGGATCAGGCAACAGGTATTTTGATCTTTCCAAACTGGATCACACAATTCTGATATCCCTTACTATTAAAGCTTTTAGTAGGAAGCCCCATAGCGGCTTGTGTCGTATCCGGCAAGGATTTTACAACCAGGGATATTCTGCTTCCACAGTCTATATTATCATGGATGGATGGCGGGATTAGACTAAGCACCAGTAGAAGGATTACGTTGAAAAATGGATCGACTTTTGTGTAGGAGCCAATGGATCGACTTTTCCAGCCCTTGGAGGCAACTCTACCACAGACTTTGACCTTTTTTAGAGAACTTTACCACTCAGGTATTGGATATAATGCTACGAATGCTACAAGGTGTGACTCATCGGCAATTTTACCAAGCCTTCAGTTATGCAGTAATCAAATCACCAAGAGGTTTATCAGAGGTGTCTTTAAAGAAGACCTAGTCTACCCAAGCTTTCTAGTATTTGGGATGTAAAACGAGAATTCGAGCTCTTTAGATTACCATCTTGGGATATCGAAAATCTTCAACTAAAGGCACTAACGGAAAAATTAGCAGTTTTATTGATTTTATCAGTTTATGAAAGATTTCAGTTATTGGCCAGTTTGTCACTTAGTATTAGGATACATAATGACGATAGAAGTTTGGATTTTCAAGGCAATGTGTTGTTAAAAGCAACGAAAATGGGCAACGAAAAATCAGTGGTTAAATTTCGGTCTTTTCAAGTGCCTTCCATGTGTCAGGTGACACAACTAGCTAAGTATATTAGAATGACATCATATCCGAATACTGCTACGTACTGTAAGCCTCATACTGCTACGTCCAAGTCATCTATTTCCAGATGGATCGAAAAAGGGTTATTTCTTGCAGGCACAGATCTCACTGTTTAGGGTGTTTATAGCACACGGTCAGCCTCAACGTCCAATCTTAAAGCAAGAGGAGTTGCTATGGATTGAATCGTAGTATATATAGGCTGGATAAATGCCAAAAGGTTTGTAAGGTTCTACGATAAACCAATAGAAAGTGGACAGAAGTTATCTATTTTTTGAATTTATTTATTGTATCTTGTTATATTTGAAATACTTTATTATAACTGAATTTTTGTACAACAGCCTCTTTTTACGAATTTGGCAATTATTCATTATTAATGCTGGTTTAGCTCTTGCTGGTTTAGCTCATGCTGAACTTTAAAATCTCAATTTAACTTGAAATCGTAGCTATGTAGCTTCGCTTTGGAGCAGAATTGATCAATTAAACGAAAACTTACTAAATTTGATTGTAGTTCTACTCCAAAGAAAGAGCGCTAGCGTAGCTGAGAGTTCAACCGCCCTCCGAATTTCGCTTCCAGTTGAACTCTCAGCGCTTCATCATAAGCGTAACGACCCCATACTACAAGAACTTTAAAATACTGGTGTTACTTTGGCCAATCCAGGCGGTCGCGGACGTTTATCTCAGTTGAACTCTCAGCTATGCTTGTGCTCCTTCTTTGGAGTAGAATTACAATCAAACTTCAAACTTGGTAAGTTTTTGTTTAATTTATCAATTAACAGGGATTATCTCGAAACTAGCCTAGAGCTCATTGTGAGAATTGATAGGTTCTTGCTTCCAGTAATTTTATCAGTAACGTCAAGAGTTTGTTGCCAGGAAATAAGAATATTTGGATAATTCCTTGTATTAAATGTCTTGGTTTTACAACGGGGGATAATATAAAATTTACGAAGGCACCCCTCCTGTCCTATCTAAGTGAGGAACTTAAGAAATTTCATGGTATGATGGTTCGTTACAATCCAAGAGTTATCTTTCAAGTAGTTTAGTACTTCACAAAATGTTGCATTTTTTGGTGTCTATATACTTTGAGGAGGGTCGAAATGCCACAGAAAGGTAATTCTAAGATAGCCTAAGAATATTGTTTAGATGAGGAACATTTGCCTTTCAATTGATAGAAGCACCGATGACACTTCCTGACTTTCATTATACCAGTAGAGATTAGGGGAATCTAATAAATTGATTAGATTTTCGCCACATATTTTATCAGACTAATGTCCATAGAAAACTGGACTAACAAATAAACTTTGAAAAAACAACTGAAAAGAAAACTGTTTCAATCTGCTAGTTTTTCAGGTGTATTTTCTCAGATCACATATAATTCTATTATAGAATGTTTCCCATTTTCCAAATATAAATAGTATCATTGGAAAATATCCTGAATTGTTTCTATCAACCCACAAAGTGATTAAAATTTACATTAGATAATGGCATGACACTTTTCTTCCTTTTATTTATGTATTAATACTTAAACCCTAGATTTTCCATTGTTGGGTTTTCATTGTCTTCCGGCACCAGTAATTTCACTGATTTGAAGCGTTTTTACATTAGGTGAGGCTTAAGTAGGAATTTCTGGTAGGCCTGCTTTTGAAACCTTCCTCCCCTTGAGGAATTGTCGCATGTTTTTTTGTTTTTATTTTTCCTGGAGTTAATCATGTCAACCCATTCAAAGGTTAGGTTTAAAATTAAGAACTCTAGTGGCCTCTGTGAGCAACAAAAGAGGTTGTACTACAGAAAAATGGCACCGTTTGATTGTGCAAAATAAGAATTTTCATTCTCAAATAGGGCGAAAATTGTATTGAAACAAAATGCTGATATAGCAAATGGAACATTAAGTACTTACAAAATTAATTAAGCATAGGTATAGCATTATTAATTATAACAGTATAATTATAAGTATAACAAAATTAAGTACAAACACGATATCCTATATGTAAACTTCCAGTTCCAGAGGCCGATGGGCCACGCTGTGGCGTATTTGTTCCCAAATATGCATGCAGTCCACACAAAATAGAAAGTTATTACAGACGATAATCGTTAAGCGTCATTCGGCTAAGTCAATTCACTCGAAACTATATTAATTTTTGCACAGTGTCACATAGTTGCTCACCAACTTCTAATTGGGGTGTCAGCAGATCTTTCCGTTGATGGGGGAGAGGTTAAATCATTTAATAACCTTTACAAGTTTGGGAAGGCTGGAGGGTTGGGACATCTTTTAGAATACGATTGGTCTGAAGAATCTCCTGTTGAATATTTTAAATTATCCGCTAAGAATTCATGCTTTGTATTTCAGACCCTCCTTCCCAATAATTAGCTGAAGACGTCCAATTTTTTAGGACTTACTATCATTCCGGAAGCTTTAGCGTGGAGGATGTGGGTTTAGGAATTGGTAGTCTCCCTCATATTTAGCATATGTCTCAGCATAGGATGAGGCTCTAGATCAGTGATTCCCAACGTGAAGCACGGGCCCACCGGTGGGGCATGGCAATATTTTGATGGGTAATGAGTAGGATGTGCACTCTTCGGCTTACTGTACTTTAACGCCTTAGTTTTTGAAAAAAATTCATGAAAATGACGTCACTTTCAATGCATTGAAAGATCAGAAAAGATAAATGATAGTAACACAATGGCATTATGCATTGTATAAAAGTATCGTATTTAGACAATATTATTTAGACGTATTTAGACAGTATAAAATATGCCAAGAGGATAACCCAAAAAAGATACTAAGTTAAGTCCTTTTAAGCTTCCTTCAGGTGAATAAACGTAAGATTTTAATAAAAAAATTTAAATATCATGAGGGTGGCATCAGGTATTTCGTAGAGGCTAGAAGGGGCATGGTCCAAAATCGGTAGGGAACGACAGCTGTAGAAGTAGTATCCACTCCATTGATTTTGTGAGACCCATAGAGGATTAACATGGGAACTCCATGAGCCCATTAGAGATTTTTAAGTGATCTTCCTAACCCCTCGCACCTGGGCAATGCGGTCATCTGTTTCTAGCTTGCAAGATTCGCGGAATTCCAAACGACACAATATTGTTGTTATAAAATTAATCGGAGTGTGGTCGCTATAATACACTAGTAGCAATAAATGATGTCCCTCACACCTGGGCAATGCGGTTCTAGGTGTTCTATTAAAGGGAAGAAAATTGTTGACACACCCTAGCGCTTTAAATAGGTCCTTAGTAATATAGCATAGGATTCCTGTGACACAGATAGGAAAAAAACTACAGGGTTCCCATGACACTCCCCAGGTGTTCCAATATTTCCCCTAGCAACCGGCATTTGTCTAGATTCGTGGCCATTTTTGGCATATTGTTTTCCTCTCCCTCTAAAAATGCAAGCCTCCATAAAGGACTCTAGACGTCTATTTTGGAAGATTTCCGGGGTTCCAGGTGTTCCAATTTTGTTTCAATATTATAAAATAGTTCAGCGTGTTAACATCAAAGATGTTGTAATGGCTACCTATACATTATAGGATATTCAAAGTACTATCGAGATGGAGCCTAGAGTGCTTAAAGTAGCAATGGAAATTACAAGGGATTGCCGATTAACCCTAGAATGGGAAAAGATGTATGCAGGATATGTTATATCATTAAGTAAAGTCAAGTCGGAAGAACAATTATGCTTTGCAGCTAAAGTGAATAAAGTGCATATACAGAGACCACAAGATGGATTAAATGTATTATCGAAATATATTGAAGATAAAAATCTATTAAAAACGGTTTATTACAAGAGAGTTTTTATTTGGTAGTAAGAGTGTTAAAATTGATGGATTTGAGAGCCAGAAAGTCTTACATAATCTAGTAAAATTGGAAAAGTGATTAATTTTATTTGTTGATTTTCTAGAATTGTCTCTTCAATGGAAGCTTCTCAATAAATGCTTAATGTATAATGGAGACTGATTCCCCATCTTTGGACTATGAAACTTTGTTGTTGTGGCCAAGCTGCTTTTACTCAATTTATAGATATATTAATTGAGGCAAAATGATATTTTGGTTTTCCTTTTATCCACTGCTTGGATGGCAATTTCGTAAGAAATCATTTCTAAACAAGTTTTGTGACGTTTCACAAGTTTGTGAAGTTTTGAGTCAGTTTATTTTTGGAAGTGAGACAGTTAACATCGAAAAATGATTTGCACATGTCCATTATGCTTCTATACTTTGGGCAGCTGGTCATCCTCTGAGAATTGTACTTTTGCAGATGACTATAATGAAAAGTGTAGATTTTGCGATACATATATATATAAAGTACTGAAATTTATATTATAGAGGTAGGAAATAGTATTTTCAACTAGAAACCAGAAACTAGAAAGAAAAAAAGTCAGTTTCTCTTTGGAAGGGAGACAGTTAACATAGAAAAATGCTTTGCACATGTCCATTATGCTTGTATACTTTGGGCAGCTGGTCATCCTCTGAGAATTGTACTTTTTCTGATGACTATAATGAAAAGTGTAGATTATGCAATACATATATAAATAAGGCACTGAAATTTATATTTTCGACGTAGGAAAGAGTATTTTCAACTAGAGAGCCGTTCAATCGAGTATTGTGACCATTAATCCTAGAGAATTGGCTGTAAGTATGTCCGTGACATCGGAAAGAAAAATATAATAGTGAATGAAACCCTCAGATGTTCGTTGATAAATCCTGTACCCGCATCTTTGAATAATAGTTTTCTCATTCTTTTTAAGAAAATTATTAATGTAAGGCGTGCAGAATATATACGGTAAACCAAGAAGATCAAAAAATTCAATATTGCTTCTTGTTTGAAAGATGCATAACCAATGCCCTGTCTTTAGACTTGATCAACTGCTATTGAAATTCATAAGGGTATTGCTAACACGTTTAATATGCTCCAGGGAATCTGAAGGTATGCAGTAAGATTTATATTTGGATATGTATGGATCCAAATTGAATACATTGATTATTTGATTCGAGTTCATGGTGCCACGTCTAATAGAACACTGCCATCAGGAGTAATTTTCCAATAGGTTTCAAATTGATTTAGAGAGATTAATGCAATACTTTCCTCCGATGGTTCGGCAAAGATACACTCAAAACGTACACTCCCCGTTTGGATAATACTCATATCTTGAGTACGGGACAAATCCAATACAATGAGTTTTCGCAAACATGTCTTCGTTTATACCATTTTCAAATAATTGTAAATCTCAATATAGGTATTGCATTGTCAACTCATATAGGGCTCCATAGGATTTACCAAAGGATAAGTTGTAGAGTGGAATTTCATTTACTTTGCATACAAGAAAAGAAAGTCCAAACATTTCAAATTTATTCGGGAAATTGGACCATGATCCAACGGCACTAGCACTTTTTACGAAAGCCAAACCAAGTTTTGAAGGAATTCCACCATTTATAAATGATGAATTCATTTATAAAGTATGTGTACGCGTACCAATAGCAATATGGCGTTGATTCGTGATTGTATGAGGAACAAGCAATTTGAAATTGTTTCCAGAGGCTCTTAAATTTTCAATTGCAAAGGCAACAGAACTCATAACTTGCTGTTTTTCTACATGAAGTACTGCCGAGGTGAGAGACACTGTTACATCTGGTGCAGTGCCAATAACTTTTCGCAAAATAAAATTGGACGGCGCGAGTTGTAGCTTTATATGAATATTGACATTGGGAGCCAATCATTGAGGTATGTTCAATATCTCATGATTTATTTTACCAACTAAATTCAAATCTTTAGTTGTCGCATCTTTATATTGCTAGAGTCAGTGTCCATTCTATATCATATCCAATACCAATCCCTTTCAATAGCTTAGAAGACATTGGAGTCATCAATAATAACTGAATATAACTTACATAAATTGAAAGATTAATGCTCTGGCTCACCAACGTTCAATTTATGTAGAAACTTATTTGTCTAAACAAATTGTGTAGTACACAATTTTTATAGGATAACCCCTCAGCTGCACTTGGTTTTTCTTTGTTAGATTTTTATTAAGAATGACATTTGAATCTATTAGTGTGGAAACCAAATTTATGAAATAATCTTCAGTGGAATAAATTTGAAAATGGACGATTTCAGAGAGCAGTTGTTGCGGACAAAATTTTTCATAGTATCCGTATTTACACTGACATCTACATTTTCTGCGTTGAAAAGCTTTAGAGATGATTTGACTGAAGAATAAACTTCTTAATGTCGTAGAGGTGCCATTTTCTAGGAAAAGAAATCCTATTTTCGATTTTTTACTTTCGTTTTTGATGGCTTACGTTTCTGGGATGGATTGAGACTGATGGATGATGAGATCTTTCGCACCCTTTTTAAACCTTTTTCGCTTTGTCGTGATTTCAATCGCTCGCCAAAGGATCGTGCGCTGGACCTGAGGTTTTATGAAATACTTTCTTGAAATTTCTTCCTAGAGCCCCAATTTTGTAGTGTAGAGGACCCGAAGTCCACGGCAACTGGTGCAATAAATTTTTTACCCAGGGGTAG
The DNA here is from genome assembly GCA_029168905.1 of Artemia sp. Kazakhstan ARC1039. Lineage (NCBI taxonomy): Eukaryota > Metazoa > Arthropoda > Branchiopoda > Anostraca > Artemiidae > Artemia > Artemia sp. Kazakhstan ARC1039. The sequence goes on from JAQQPU010019524.1 coordinate 9,329, forward strand.
TGCACAGCAAAACAGCTTAGCGAACTAAATGCCGAGACCGTAACCGGACATTAACGAGCGACCCCTGTAATACTCCATCCCATGACCAATGCAGTATTTTCATTATCGAAAATATCAGTTACTACACGCAACTCTTAGGGCGTATTTGGGGCTCGTCCCAGTTGGTGTAATCCCTCCGGGAGCTAATGTACTCACCATTTTCCAAATCGTCTAATAGATTATCTTTTTTATCTTTCAACAGGAGTGAATGTCTCCATAACACACTTGAACTTGTCCCTCCCCCGGCCGTCGGAGCTTACACATGGTAATAAAACTCTAACATGCGTTCCTTTGAAATTTATAATATGGCACTGCCAGCGGCAATGTTTTTATTTAATTTTACACTTCTTTTTTTTCTATGTAAAAGGACCATATTTGAGTCTATGATCGTGAACGATTTTACGTTCGGATCTGCAATGATTCGGTACATTGTTTTGGGTTGGTTACAACGTCTCAACATCTGCGGTTGCACACATTCTCGCACATCTCACCATAGGTTGTATTCAAAATGAGTTTAAATATCTCTTTTTTGGCCTTTGTTTTTGTTTCAGACAGTTTCTTGACAAAAGTGTTAACAAACGTCTTCATGTAAGGCCTTTGATTGAATCGGAGGGGTGTATGAATCTTTGTGACATTGAAACGTTGGCCAGCGTCCACCGAAAAATAACGTGGTTTACAACAATATATCGTTTCATTTCAAGGTCAGCAATAAGCTTTCGGTTTGAAGGCGTCCAGTGCAACTCCATACTGTCTACCAAAGAGAAATTGTAGAGACTCAAAAAGTCCCTAGGCACCGGTCTATTTATGCACAGGGTAACAAAGCCCTTTACCGAGTCATGACGTTCCAGAGGCATTTCTCCATTAATTTCAAAAAACATCGTTGTCATCCATTCTCCACAGTGTCAATGTTGGGGAAATCTGGACAAGAAGGATTGTCAAGCCATTGGTAATTCCCAAACGGCAAATAAAAATGAGAAATTGCCGACAGATAAAGGGAATTCATGTCCAAAAATATAGCATTCGAATTTTTATTGGTGTGTTGTTCAGTCGCGTCGGTTTCAGGGATACGATCCCCGTGCAAAACATACCCTCCCTTCATGGATCTCTCTAGAAAAAATTGCTCATCCACGTCGGTGATCAGGCCTATTGCTGCTCCGCTAATTTTAAGGATTAAATCCATCGGCAGATGAGGAATTGAAAAATAATACCCTAGATCCAACCCAAATTCTTCATAAATTTTATTCGTGTTTTTACAGACAATATCCAACAACATCAATACATCACATGCCAGGTACAAGTTACAATAATTCTACCCATTTTTACACACTCCCTTAGCCCAAAACCTCTTGGCAAATTCATAATCGGCAGTGGTGGATTGACGATGGTGAAGTGAATCGTAAAACTCTGCGATTGGTGGTAATTTTTCCTCACTTAGCTTCAAGTTGGAGCTGTTGTAGTCGTTCGAGTATATGCCCGTATAAGTTAATAAATCATACAGTTCCTCGTCTGAAAAGTGATGTTTGAGGAGGGAGGAAACTATTAAAATCGTCTTTTTTTCGTGCTTGAATAAGTTGACTTAGGGATTTGGGGAATAAACTAGAGGAATCTAAGAAACGAATTTTATTCATGTACATTTTACCATTATCAATTGTTTTTCATTTAAATCCTAAGACAAACAACTTTTCAGATGATTTAGGTATGATGCTATGACAAATGATACTCATAGAGGAAAGAAAATAACAAAATGAAAAATAATATCAAAAAAGGTGAAAAAACGAGGATTGTGTCAGCCAGTGGTGAACCATGAAGAAGAAGAAATAAGCAAATATTTTGACAAGGACCTCCGCCGCTTCCTCGGTGCTAAACAAAAAAGAAAGAAAAGAAAAAGAAACCAATGAAAATCGAACCTTTTGAAGTTTGCTTAACAACGACAGAACAAAAACTAAATAAGAACCAGGTTGGAATCAATGAAAATAAAATCTACCGAGATGATTGAGCAATAATCCTTTGTTTTTCTGAAGCATTAGCTGGTCTACAAATTCGTTCATCATTTGATGCGCAAATAGGTTCTCTCAAATTATACCGGGCGAAAATATTGATTGAGTCCTTCAAAATTAAACTTTCAGAAATTGGACTTAATGAAATGTCTCCAGTATCTCTATTTATTGCTAAATTTCGGTTTATGTATTTTTATCTCAATTACCTTTTTAAAAGTTTGTGGTAGGCCATTTACAGTAGATATGGGTCAGATTTTCAAAAATATGCAGGGCCAATGCTGAATCAAAGTTCTCATTGTTATTTTTCAATCTCAGGGACTTATCTATTGAAATTTTGTGTTCATGCAAACGTTCACATAGGTGTTGATGAGTCCTACCAATATAAAATTTCCCACATGGACACGGGATTCTGTAGACACCACTACCCATTACAGGGTCAGTTCTATCCTTTCCTTTGTTGAAAAATGTTCAACTTTTTGTTCAGTTTTGAAAGAATCAGAGAGATTAAATTTTTTTTAAATTTTTCCAAGTTTATCGTCAAGTTTCGGGATGTATGGTAAAGTGATGAAATTTTTTTCACAATTTCCGGGGTAACTGAATCGAGAGGGACGGGCTCCTTATATTCTTGTTTTATCTTTTTTAATCGTCTATCTATGATTTTTTCAATAAGTTTTATTGGGTAACCATTGCAGAAAAGAATATCCTTGACATAGTTTAATTCAGAATTTATATGATTACGAGAACAGATTTTTAAAACTATGTCGACTAAAGAGATTATTACCCCTCTTTTTACAGAACCAGAGTGATTTGAACAGAAATGTAGATATCGATCATTATGGGTCGACTTTCTGTATATAGAAAATTCAAGGCTAGGAACAGTTTTTATAATCAAAACATCCAAGAAAGGCAGCTTACCTGAATCTTCGAGTTCCATTGTGAACTGGAGATTCGAATCAAAAGAGTTTATTTTTCCAAAAAATCTCTTAGAGAGTCTTGTCCATGTTCCCAAACAGAAAGGATATCATCAACGAAACGAAACCAGATGGTGTTTTAAGTGGAAACCATTTAAAGCAGATTGTTCTATGAAATCCATGTAAAAATTTGACAAATAAGGAGACAAGAAAGTACCCATGGATAGGCCCGTAAATTTTTTCACCTTTTTTGATTTTATTTTTCATTTTGTTATTTTCTGTCCTCTCTGAGTTTCATTTATCATGTATAGCCAGTGTGGTCTTAGAATGTATTTACTTATGATTTTATATGAAAAAGAACTATCTACCCATGCGCCATCTACAACTTCACCTTTCTACAATCAGGCCAACACTTGTAATATGAATTTTAAATAGTAGTTGGAATTTTGCATGTAAACCGGTAGAAAATATTGATGCTTAACACGATTTATTCGCAACCCCCAATAGTTACTCCCTTTCGTGAAATTTATTGCCACAAATGTTCATGGTCGTGGACTCTCGCATCCCCTTCAATAGTTTTTTTCTTACAGACCCAGCAAATATCTTCATTTTTACTAGCCAACTGGTCTTCTGGTGATAGATTCATTCGATAATACCGTGTGGTGCCGCCGTGAAATTGCCTTATTTGCTGTTTTAATGAAAACAACCATAGCTGTACGAAGGCAATCTTCCCCATCCAGTCTCTCAACTAAATCCGCCAATTGCATGGTATTAATAGAGTCTCTTTGCACATGGGCAATAGAGACTTCAATGGCTTCATGTTCTTTAAAACAATTAAAATTTGATGGATCGTGCACATCCGTGAGTGCAGCCTCAATGAATAATGTCACCTTATTGCTCTGCAGGAGCGTGTTCGAAAAACTTTTGAACTGCAAGGTGGCATTGTCTCCTGAAACCGTCTCCACAAACTGGTATCCATGACTTTTGTAGTGTCTCAAGTGATTATTCAATTTTAATTCAGTATGGAATCTAGATAAACACACTGGACAGTAGTGACTGAAATTTGCTTCTTGCCGTCACTTAAAAGCCTGCTAATATGGGGAATGGGGAAGAAATGTCCAATTAAATCAGGATATTTGGCAGGCTCGTAAACAACCCATAGCCAGTGTTTTACTAATTCAATGGGCGGAGCCCTTACGGAATATTACCATTTTCTTGTTAATAGGTTCCTCTTTTTCGTAGTTTTCATCAAATTGTAACACTGTAACCCCAATTTTCAAATATTCATTGGCCCTCTCAAAAATATAAATCCTCTTTAGTGTTACAGGATATTCGCCTTTTAAACAATTTAAATGAGGACACTCTGGCCCCTCTCCACCCCCATTAACTGCTAAAACGTCCAAATATGGCTTACTAACACCCCGATTTCCCCTGGGGCTTATGCCCCGCAACAAGGACGGAATATTTGAAATACTCCAAGCCCGTATCGAAAGAAAATCGTGATACACCCCCACAAGCCCTCAAATTTGCATTGTATCTTGCACCCCCCCCCCCCCCCCCCCTTCCCACCTCTTAAAAGAAATTACTTTTTTTAATTTAGTAACATTAACTTCTAACTTTTCAATAAATAAAACTGTCAGCCAACTCCCATTTTCATTGTACTCCTCCATCCTATTAAAAATTTCACCCAACCAATCCAAAAAACATCCTCAAAATTATACAAGTCCGGATGAAGCGTCTGAATCCTCGTTTGAAGATTATTCTTGCGCAAATCACCCGTACTTGCATTAAAAAAATATTTTAAACTTGATGGATGCTGTAATACTGTCCCTGCCCCCCGCCTCCCGCATATGGTTTTTGAAAAGTGTTCTAATCTTGCTGACATAGGAGGGCGCTAGGTCAATGGGATCCATATGGATGCTACCACTTGTGAGGGAGTTGAATGGGTATTCTAACTCAGCCCTTTAAACATGAATGTTGCGCAAAGCGGTATTCGCTAAGTACAACTCAGGCAATACTGGAGGTGTGCCGGTACCATTTTGATCCTCCATATCACTGTGAGGGGTGGGCACCCTTAGCACTCTCTCGACCTGGATAGGTGGCACTTGATCTCAAACACGGTTCAAAAAGTTACTGCTGAGGCCGAGATCCCTCACGATGGCGTCATAATCAATGTTGGGGGACTATACTAATCGGATTTCCGCCACACTCAGACACCCCTCGCGTTCACTCTCCATCGAATTTTTCCAAAATTGCGCTGGTGGCGGTAACATATTTTTTTGAAATGATGGTGTGTGAACCTAGAAAGATAGTAATAGTATATTAGCTCACTCGAACACATTGCCCTATGAAAAAAGAGAATAGTTAAGAATGACCCCTTGTACCCATAGACACCATACTATTCGCTGGAATGCTTCATTGTATTATGAACCATAGAAGAATGAAATGACCCCTCGGCACTTTAGACCCCTACTACTTACTATATATATGTAAAGGCCTCCGTTAGGCCACAATACTGCTATAAATGTAACAGACCACTTTGGATGTATAATGTATTTTAGAAGTCTTGATTATCTCACCAAGGGGAATTGCATCAAGCAAGCCCACAATCCATGGGGAGATTTCATAACTGGTGTTGTCATCTGTCAGTGCAGGTCCGTCCAAAAGAATCTATTGAAAATATCATAAGTTTCAAAATAGGCCTTAAAAAAAGAATATTCTTGCTCCTTTAAGCAGTGAAAAATGTCATAGTTACCACCGAAAAGTTTTTGACGCAAGGTCTTAGTTATTTCCTGAAATCGTATGTCCCATTTCCTACCAGGAGAGCCCCCCTGATACCCCCCCCCCATTATTAGGAACCATCAAATGACCTTCTTAGAGACAATAGTAAAGCACTAGTTTTAGCTATTTCCAAACTAATGTTGTTGGCATATAACCTGAAGCTTCAATATTGCGTAATCTGGAATATCAGGAATCTTTCCAGCTGGAAACAGGTGACCGCATTGCCCAGGAGTGAGGGGTTAGGAGCTCCAGTTAGAATTCCCTAATGAGCTCACGAAAATCCCATGTTAATCTGCTATGGGTCTCACGGAATTAATGGAGGGGATACTACTTCTAGATTGAGTGAAAATTTCTTTCTAAACCAGACTAAAAGATCCAGAGATTTAGTGCTGTGATAAAGTTTATCTAGAATATTATTTTGATATGAATATTATTTTGAATTACAGGCTCATATGAGCCTCAGCTAGTGGCAAGAGAAATGTTAAAGATAGATGCACAGAACAAATTGAGAATGTTTTAAACTGTGACGAAATTATAGGAAATAAAAAAGAAATCTTTGAAAAATGGTGGCAATGAAGTTAAATAAATTACTAGATGTCATGAATATGACTTTTTTAAAGGGGGCTTTTAAGGGGTATTTTTCTCAAATGAGTTTGTTTTTTAAGCTAAGAGAAAAGGCCCGAATCCTTCAAATTGAGCTTTTAACTAAACAAAGAGATCTTATTTGTGGTCTCTTTAATACCGAATCTTTTACAACAAACTTCCACTGTTGTTTTATAGAATTTATTTTAGTCTTTCTCTCTTTGTAATTTAGGCTCTGCAGGCATTTTCAAATATAACATATAAAAAACATTAGTTTGCGATATATTATTCGGAAAAAAATGCAAGATTTACTCATTTAGGTAAACAAGAACTCTCAACAAATACAAATAATGCCTGCTTTTATAGAGTGCAGCACTGGTTGCAGCTGCAAATGCTTCTTATTTGTTTGATGAAACCACAATAAGAAAAACTGTTCTTCCGCGTGCCAAAGCAGTCTTAGAGAAGAACTCAACTGAACCAAAACTGGTAATGAACGTCCTTGCCTGTATTTCAGAGTTGATCGACCGACTAGACAAATCGGCCATAATTGATGACGTTTTACCTTTGCTGTGGGAAGTCAAGCCAATTCATGCTGATGTACTTTTGGAATTAATTGGTAAGAGATTTATAGTTTTGAATTAAAACTTTGTACATGAGAATCTTAATCATAAGGTTTTTGGTTAGAGTCATTCACACCAAGTAAGTAGCAATA
>JAQQPU010019526.1:0-15782 GCA_029168905.1 Artemia sp. Kazakhstan ARC1039
GTCTTGCAATATAGATACTACTACTACTACTAACAACTCACCGCAGCACCAAACCACCTGAGGCCAATACAGCTACGCAAGCTCATCCTCTATCCCAATCTATTCAAAGCCTCCCTTTTTACACCCGCCCACGAAGTTCCCATTTCCTTTAAATCTTTCTTTATGACGTCCTCCCACCCTAGACGAGGACGACCTGCTTTTCGTTTAGCCCTAGACGGTTGGCCGAAGGGAACAATCTTCGGCAATCTGTCATCATTCATCCGCATAACGTGCCCTAGCCAACTCAGCCTTTCTTTCATTATAGCCCTAGAGAGCGGTATTGAACCACATTTTAGTCGTTTAGCCTATTATTTGAATTACGGTCAGTCAGCCGGGTACCCAGAACAATCCTTAAGCAATTTCTCTGGAAAACATCCAGCAAATCTTCATCCGATTTCCGGAGCATCCATGCTTCAGAGCCATATTTGACCACTGTCATCACTGTTGCTTCTAACATTCTAATCTTGGTTTGCAGACTTATCTTTCTATTCTTCCAAACTTGTTTTAACTGTGAAAAAGCATCCCGAGCCTTGGCTATTCTACTTTTAACATCTTCACTGCTCCCACCATCTTTACTAATAATACTACCAAGGTAAGTGAAGCTGCCCAACTGATCAATCTTTTCATTACCCAACGTCACCTTTTCATCTTCACTTATTCCTAGCCTTAGTGACGTAGTCTTCTTAACATTAATTTTCGAACCTATTCTAGCACCCTGAACTCGCAAAACCTCTAAAACTTCATTCAATTTGCTGACCCTTTTATCTAGGATGCTTAAATCATCAGCATAATCTAAGTCCAGAAGACTTTTTCCTCCCCATTTGATTCCGTGGTCTCCCATTGCCTTTCCTGTGCTCCTTAAGACAAAGTCCATCAAAATAATCCATATAAAGGGGGATAGAACACAATCCTGCTTAACTCCTGATTTAAATACAAACCAGCTAACCTCATTCCCTACATTAACCGCAGCAGTGTTATTCTCGTACACAGCACTAATCACTTTATTGTACTTGTCTGGTATACCATACAAGGATAAAACCTTTACTAAAGCTCTTCTATCGACAGAATCGAACGCTTGCTCATAAACTATAAAACTGAGAACCAAAGGTATTTGAAAACTCAGGCACTTCTCAATTATTGGCCTAAGAATGAAAACTTGGTCGACATATCCTTTACCTTTTCTAAAACCGCACTGTTCTTCTCTTGAAACTTGGAAGTTAAAGGCGCACTTGATAAAGATAACTAATAGATAGGATTTTCTAATGTAGAACTAAAGAGAAGCATGATCCTTGAAGGTCATATCTCTCCAAAATGTCATTTAGGTAAGTGATATAAAAGTTAACTCCTTTATATAATGTTTTTATGACATTGCAATTTTAAGCTGCAAAAAGATTAAATTCTCAAACTTGGTTATGAGAACAAAATGTTTCGTAGCTTTCAAAATATAAATCAAAACGACAAGAACGACCAAGTAAAAGATAAAAAATTAGACCGGTTTTCCTTTTAATGAACTTCGAATAAGTTTTGTTCAATTTTTAATCATATATTGTATCTATCTTCGACTAGTATTCAAGATCATTTTCAAAGTTAAACAGCAAACTTTCCTTCTATATCGCCCAAAATTTCTTCAAGAGTTTCATCTTCATTTTCATTGTCATTGGATGGTTTGTTGTCATTCATGTCAGTGGTAAATCTATTCGGCATAGCGGGTGTAGGATCAAAGTCTGCAGTATTTCCCTTGGCAATTTAGCCCAAGTCGGATGGTCACAGAAGAGTTAAGCATTTTAAGGTCCATCCTGTTTCGAATTTTGTACTTGACAAGATTCATAACAGAAAACACTCGACGAAGGGGTTGCGGACGGGTAAAATTTAGGTCGTCATAGAGCCTGGAATGCGATATGAGAATACCTAGGGGGTTCTGAAAATTCCACCTGTCTTTATGGACAGATTCCTGAATCTATCAGTAGAAGTTATCAGTAAACACTACACTTTAAAATTCTGAGTTTTGTCAATGTTATTGTGAAGGCAAAATGTGCCCACTTTGCGCCGAATTTTTTTGACATGCACAAAATCGGCGCAATGCGCCAATTCGAAAAATTCAATGCGCAATCAACTCAAAATAGCGCCCAAATGGCGCAAATGCGCGCCACCTGGCAACTATGATACATACCCCTTCTCAATAACATGCACTATGTAAACAATGAGCGAATTGCCTAACTTACAGCCCTTGTCCTGAGGCCGTGGGGGACGGGGGTAGACAACCCCAGACCCATAATTACTGAACCTTTCAACAATGCTAAAAAATATAGATGTCTCAAAGCTTTTTTTAAATGTTTGTTTTCGGAAATGATGGGCATGGGGAGGATGGCTGCTCTTACATTCACTTTTTACTCTTAAAAAAGGCACTATAACTTCCAATTTCGAATCAAATGAGCCCCATCTGAAGTTTATGCGACCCCTCATTCCATAAAGCCTTATATGCCCCAGGGTATAACTTACAGCCCTTGCCCCAGGGCTCTGCTGGGTTATGTCAACTCTGGAGGCATTGTTGTTCTTTGGACTATTTTGTACAAAATGGCTCTCACAATTTCAATCAGATTCGTTTGGTGAAGAGGGGTAGTTGGGGGGGGGGGTGGCTAGTTGCCCTCCATCACTTTTGACTCTTAAGGGAACTAGAACTTCCAATTTTCGACCAAATGAGCTACCTCTGAATTGTATACCCCCATCCCTTCCATAAAAACCTTAAATGCCCCTGGGGCATAATTATAACCCTTGCCCCTCGGCTTTGGTGTTTGTATCAACCCCAACAGCCTTGCGATCTTTGGGCTATCTTAAATAAAATGGGTATCCCGAAATTTCCATTGGATGCATTTCAGGGAAAACGCGACGTGGGGGAGGGTTTAGCTGTCCTCTGATCACTAAATCTTAAAAAGGGAACTAGAATCTGATTACAAATCCAACGAGCTTCCTCCGAAGTAGATATGACCACCCTTTCTACGTAATAATTAAAAGCATTACTACGTCCACCCTTTCTAGTCTTAAATAACCCCGTCATAAAGTACCGCATAGCACCGAAAATGGCACTTTAGTGAGATATCGAGGGAAATTGCCAGTAAGCTTGAACGCGGCACCGACACAATCTATGGTTGAAAATCCTAAACCTGAGTTTTACAGTCCTCCCTCTTGTATACTCTCCCCCTCATCCCCCTATTGAGTTAAATCGTGGGCTGACTAGCAGAAGTAGCAGTCTACCTTGCAAGATCATAGCAAGATTTTTAATGACTAATTTAAAGCCCCTAATCAAATCGATTGTGCTCGATATAAAATCGTCACGATAACTCAAATCATGTGGCACGCACCGCCAAAAAAAGGTATTTTTTGGAGAAAATTCCAGATTAGAAATGCTGGGAAGCATGAAAGGGTAACTACAAATCTACATGGTCGAAAACCTATAACAAGGTTTATAGCCCAAACTGTTTAGCGCTACCCCTATCAGTCCCTTTAACAACCTAGTGAAGAGCAAACATCCCCTAGCAACCGAAAGCTTAAAAACGTGTTTGGATGTCTAGAGAAAATTGCCGTTGGAAGCTGATTCATTAATGGCGATTATTATTTCGACTAATCTTAATAGTAAATTATTATAAAAAGAATACTTGATTTCAAGAGCCAGAAACCCCTTGATACTTTTAACTTGAATCGAAAGCGCAGATAAGACATTTATTTGGACTTATTTTCCGGCTCGTTAATAAAAGCCTTGGTGTTTCTGACTCGTGAATAAAAGCGTAAGTGAAATGATTTTAGGTCTCAAAATTTTGAAGCCCAAGAAGAAAATAATAAAAATATACTTTCTTTCTTCGCGGTAAAGTCCCGATTTTTCACAGCAATTGAAAAATTCATAGCAATACAAAATACATTGCATCAGTTCAATTAATTTTGTCAATTAACTGTCTATAAAACTCATTTGTCTTTCACTTTTCTAAATCTGTTTCGCTCATGAATGTTTCATAAACAATATTTTTTACCTTCAAATTCTCAGATACCGAGAATAGTTTGGCACGGACGCCTAGGACTATTGAATAACATACGAAAATATAGCAAATTACGGCATAAGCCTTCCTTGTACTATCAGTGACAGATGACTAGCACCGGTAACATTCAAGACTACAGGAAACAAAACTGATTTATGCAAAATTTTTTATTAAACAGAAAACATGAAATGACAAAATGGGAACGAAATTTTCAAACAGAATACACGCAGCATGCAACGTACAGTACGGTGTACCACAATCCAGAGAAGTTGCCTTTGAAGTTGAATCACAGCAACTTAAAAAACAAGGTCATCAGGTACAAAAACATAAGTCCACTAGCTGAAACAATGTTTCGATACAGCAAGAAGAAACGACCATCCCAATTAAGAAAAGTATCACAGCAGAGCATCTAGTTAGACTTAAATGCGAGAAAAAAAAAGAACCCAAAAGTAATTTAAGCTAGGGACATGCTGACCTTGTTTTCACCGGAATAAAATAAGCCCAGAACGGTATTCTATGGATTACTTTGACAACATACACTTATCAGTATGTCGCAAAGACCCATATTCGAGTAATATCACGTGGAAAAAAAATCACAGGAATGCTAAAAAATTATTCTAATCAAGCTCATATAGCAAAAATGTTAATGAGTTGATGATATTCAGATATCTGAACAAAGATCGGAAAGGTCAGGTACTGTTGGTTAATTGAAACATCTTTCTCTAGTGTCCGAAATGGAGCTGATGTTATAACAAGTAGCAGAAATGTTGTAAGGCTAAGTCCATGTTCGATATTACAAAGAAAGGATGATATCACATGAATGCTAAAATTACTATTAATATCAAGCTCATTCAGCAGAATGAATGTCACGAGTTGATACTTATTCAGAAATCTGAACGACAAAGATAAGGTCAGGTACGGTTCATAGAATGCGATTTCTTATGCTCTTTTCTCGAATAGCTAAATTCTTAATGAGTCATTAAGAAGCAACAACTGGTAATCTACAATTGTTAAAAGGCACAAGAAGGTAAGGTTATACACTTGTCAAAAATATATGTAGGAATATAACTCCTACATAAGGTTTGACAAGGCACGTAGCGGTGCTAAAGTGTTCATGTGGAATTTATTGAATAAATAAATTATCTAAACACTTGAGTCAAGGCACGATTGATGGTGCCTAATGAGATCTACGCTAGATTTAGAATCCAAGGCTCTTAAATGCAGTAAGTCTTGTTATTTTAAGGACCTCCATTACATCCCTTTAAAATGTTTCTGAGACTTCTGACAATGCCAAGGACTGTTTGGCCTACCCCAAGTCCACCACCCTCCTCACAGGTACTAGGAAGAAACTCGTTCTAGGTCCAACTAGACGGGCAACTTCGTCTGGAATTGTGGAATTCGTTTCGTTACGGACATGCAGCGTTCAGTATAGCGTTCAGTATACAAGACACAGGGATAAAAAGAAAATATCAAACCAAAATAATCGTCACAAACACGATCGTTAGAGCTTCTTAATGGCACGCACCATATCGCCTTCGGCGTCAAATAATTCGTTCGGAATATTAGATTCTAGGTTACTTGTTGACAAAGAAGGTATCTTCGGATGTTTGAATTTGCTCATGACAATTCTTGCAAGCCATCTATCGAAAACCCAAGGACCCATTCCTTGTGAACCAATGCAGTGTAGGTTTGACAAGCAGTCTGATAGGAACTTGTTCCAAGCTATCTGAAAGAAAATGAAGGTTAGTTAAAACTAGCTATATTGTAAGTCATGGAGGCGTTACACCAGGTACTATCAAAAAGTTCGTGGTAACAAACTGTAAGTAAGGAACGACCCGGCTCAATGGTAACCGAAACTCTAAAAAAAACCGGAATTTTGATACCAATAGATACATCAAAAGAATCAAATTTTAATTCTGATTTTCAAAAATATAAGTTTCATCAAGTTTAATCTTACCCATCAAAAATTACGCGCCTGAGAATTTTACTGATTTTCGAAAAAAGGGGGAAAGACCCCCTAAAAGTTATAGAACCTTAATGAAAATCACACCAACATATTCAGCATATCAGAGAACCCTACTGTAGAGGTTTCAAGCTCCTATACAGAAATGTCGAATTTTCCATTTTTTGCCAGAAGAAAGATCGCGGATGCGTGTTTATTTGTTTGTTTTTTTTTTCAGGGGTAATGGTATTGACCCAGTGGTCCTAGAATATCGTAGGAGGGCTCATTGGAACGGAAATTAAGTTCTAGTGCCCTTAAGTGACCAAATAAACGACGAGGGGAACTAGGCCCCCTCCCACGCTCATTTTTTCTCAAAGTCACCCAATTAAAATTTTGAGATAGCCAATTTGTTCAGCATAGTCGAAAATCTAATAAATATGTCTTTTAGGATGACTTAATCTCCCAGTTCCCAGGGGAAGGGCTGCAAGTTATGAACTTCCATTGCTTACATATTGTATTGGTTACTGGGAAGTATACAGACATTTTCAGGAACGATTTCTTTCTGCTGGGGGGGGGGCTGGAGGAGGGGATTACTCGAGAGAATCTTTCCATGGAGGATTGTTTCTTTGGGGTAAGGGACATTTCTATGAAGGGGGCACCGGATTTCCAAGCATTATTTAAAAAACGATCAGAAAAACTTTCAACGTAAAGAGCGTGGTATTGACTAAGGGGAAAACCCCCTCATATATGTAACAACATACGTAATAAAGAACAAACAATAAAAAAACAAGCGATACGGCTCAATAGTAATCGAAACTTGAATTTTGATGTCAATAAATGTATCAAAAGGATTCTAAATATATAAATTCGATTAAGTTTAGTATTACTCAAAGGCACAATCCTGAGAAAATTTACCTGATTTTTAAAGAGGGGGGAAACATCCCCTACAAGTGAAAGAATTTTGATGAAAATCACACCGTCCAGATTCAGCGTACCAAAAAACCCTATTACATAGGTTTCAAGCTCATATCTGCAAAAATCTGCAACTTTGTATTTTTTTGCCAGAAGAAAAATATACTAATATAGAAGTTCGCTAAGGAGCGACATTAAAACTTAAAACAGAAATTATTCCGTATATGAAAGGGACTGTCCCCTCCTCAACGCCTCGCTCTTTACGCTAAAGTTTCACTGTCTCACAACTTTATTTTTTAAAACAATAAAAAACTTTAGCGTAAGCTAAAGAGCGATGCGTTGAGGAGGGGACAGCCCCTTTCATATACGGAATAGTTTCTGCTCGTTTTAAGTTTTAATCCCGCTCCTTACTTTCAGTTTAAAAAACTTGATATTTTTATTTAATCATTTACCAGGTACTATCATAAGATACTATTTACCTTTCTGCATGCAGTTTTACCCGGTAAATGAACACCAGGCCCCAAAAAAGAAAGCAATCACAATATTTTATTTTGTTTTTATTAGTTTCTCAGAAAATACCAAGCCATATTTATAATTCATGGAACCGACAAATTGTAGTCCAGGTCTTGAGGAGGGGAGGGAGGGATGGTTGTGTTTTGCGTGTCTATCTCCAAAAACAGGTTTTGTACAAATTTATAATCTGGTTACAGAAGCAGGAATAAGCGACGATTAAGACGTGAACACCCAAGCTCAATTACTACGGGACTGTAACCTAATTAGACGCAGCTTTTTCATGTCAGAAATTCTACACGGTATTTCACACGCGTTGGCAACGTTTTAAAGGATGTATGGCACATAAGATCTTACATTGTTGTTTATTCCCACATTTTCCGTAACAATTTAACGTCTGTTAAAATTTTAGTTTTAATGAGTTGTACTTGATGGATACGAAATTGATTTGAATCAGGTTTTATAAGTAGAGAAGCATCTCACCACTTCGTCCATCATATCTGTTTGAATGAAGTTGGAGCAATGTGCGTCTTTACTTTGACAGCACTGGTATATTGATTGCAACGACGTTAATATCCTCTTCTTGTTTGCAACACAATGCTGTAAAAGAAAAGTAAAATATGTACATCCACAAAATTGCTCCTGTTAAATAAAAAGAATTGCATACACTTAAATAAAAATTGCACAAGTTTAAATGAAAATAATTGCATGTTTAAAAATTAGAATTATCCTTTTTGTATAATTTGTCTTATCACGAATTGCTGTTCTAAGTACGTCAAGGAATGTAGATTTGTATCATGCTGGGGAACATCAAATTCAGCCCACTTTTGTCATTGTCATTGGCGCGACAGGACCAGTCAGAATTACCTTACCTTACATTTGACAAGAATTTGCATTTTGTAGCTTTGAATCAGTCTAAAATTTGCTTGTAACAAAATTGCTGCCCGTATTCAATAGCCAGGTCTCCGTTTCTACTAAGCATAGAACTACTAAAAACGTATATTCTTTGCTTCATTCTTCAACGATTTTTGAAGCATGGCAACACGTTCTGCTGACTTGCTTTGTAATGCTAAAAACGAAATGCCATCAGGAATCACTATAGCTAGACGGGGCTTGAACCCCTCCCCTCCCCCTCTTACAAAACCCAAAGTTCTTTGAAGGACTTTATACCCAAATTAAGAAGCCATGTTTTATTGTTCGGCCCTTTTAAATAAATGTTAAACTTAGTATAGCATAGTATAGTATAGTATGTTATGGAAAGCGGTTCGCTTTCAATGATTTTGTTGTTGCGGGCCTATATTGACAAAGCACCCCTTTTCCAGTTAAATTCCAGTGAAACGTTAAAAAAAGTGAAACTTTGGGCGTTGAAATGGGCGTTGAAACCAGTGAAACTTTTCCAGTGAAACGTTAGGTATTTAATATAATGCGTTCTGGGCGGTTCGCTTTCCATGATTTTGTTGTAGATTTTGTTATCCTAAGAATATTTAGCCATAAAAATTAGGCATCTTTCTTGTTTTGCCACCTGATATAGCTTGTACACATTCAGCTACGTAGACCCTGACTGGCATTTTCAAAAGATCACTACAAGTTTCAAAAAATCACTACAAACGAAATTTAAACAACTTTTCAGCCAAGGCCGTATCCAGGGGGATAGGGGGTTCGAACCCATCCTCCTGAAATGTTGTTCGACTCGTAGAGAGCAACAAAAATGTGTTTAGTGCAAATTTTAATGCGCCTTTTTGTGTAAGCCCCCCCCCCCAAAAAAAAAAAGTTCTGGATACAGATTTAAGGACCACTACGAGATAAGATAAGGATTACTATCTAGTCATTATAATTTATTTTCTTAGTTTGTGGCCAAACTATTCAGAAATGATTGGGTGCTCTTGCCATAACATTAGCTTTTATAAGGAATAAACGACAAAACGAAGTAGACACCTACTTTCCTGGAAAACTTAGAAAAACCAACTCACGGAAAACGCATCTTCAAAATTGTCCCATCCTTGCTTCTTTGGTGCTGGAATTTCTTTATAATCAACACGACCTCCTCTTGTCAATACGTAAGCCGCCATTCGTCTTGCCCTCTGAGCACTCACATGGCTAGCCCATTCGCACAGTCGGGTCATGCCCACGGCAGCCTTGCAGTCTCTGGCATAGAAAGCCCACTATAAAGAAGAGCGTTAGTTGAGTTTAACAAATTGCCAACATTCTAAGATGGCAGTAAGTCAAAATAAGCGTCTGCAACATTTTGTAACATTTAAAAATACAAGTGGTCCCTATACTAACCATACTGAAAAAGTCTAGCAAAGTCTAGCAATTACCCACCAACGCTCAAAATGAATGGCATTTGTTGATACTCCTGCTTGAGTAATAAGAAATTACTAGTTATTTTGAGTGGGAAATTACTGGAGTTTGGAGACCATCCCAACTTAGCTGTTTAATGCTTTCTTTGTTTATATGGCAAGGAATCATATTTTGATTTTTTTAAACTGTTAAAGCAGTCAGAAAGGCTTAATCTAGGCAAGATTTGTAATTTTTGGACATCCATCGTATAGCTTTTATGAATCATTGTTGGAAAAACCGGAAAAAATATTGGGAGGTATGGAGTTGTGGAGTTTTGGTTTAGCTGCTAACAAACATTAAACTTCGCCCATGTCAAGTCTTAGTCCCTCGGTTTTTTTTTAGAATTTTAGAACTTGCAAGTGGCTTACCATTGACCATGCATGATAGGACGATGCCAATTCGAGATGAATATGTTCAACAAACGCCTTTTCACACTCTGGATCGAAATTATGCCTGCTTGGGCAGTCCATTTGAACTTTGCCTTCAGGAGCTGATTGTCCAACATTTCTTGCACCTTCTGTTGCCATCTGGAAAATGAATAAAAATATAAATAAAACAAGCTCGACTTTCCTAAAATGAGCTTTTTTCTGAATTTTTTTTAAAAAAAAAATTTATTAAAGGGGTGACAATGTAAAAAATTTAAAAATATTGTATCTTCATGATCCTAATATTCCTGCTTGAAAACCACAAAGAAAAAGAATCAGTGACTGGAACTTGTGACTGTAATGAAATTACAGGGAAAATTGAAATCCGAAAATGGAAGAAGTTGAAAACAGAAGGCAGAAAAGGATCTATTTCTTGTTTTTGTCTAATCGAAGGGCATTAAGACCATCCCCAAAAAACTTTCTACTGATTGCTGTTGTTTTCACAAAGTACTGAGTTCTAGGCAATTCCTTCTGTGGCCCTAATGGTAGTCAAGTAGCTAGAACTTGATACCATTTATTACAAAGCATTTAGATATGTAGGCTATGCATGATGACAAGAACTGCCGCTGATCGGCAACACCGTGTAAGGCGTTTGGATAATACAATCGTTTATCGTTGTTTATTTTTTCAAGCTATTGTAACTGATTCGAAAGTAACTACCAAAGCAGCCAAGTATTCCTTTTATTTAATTGGACATTTTGATGTGCAATACCTTACCCCTGTCCTTCTAATATAAAATAGATAGTCGGAATGATATATCTCTCTGATATCTGAAAAATTCTGAATGATATCTGTCTCTGATTATCGCATTGATTCAATTTGTCGGTACACGGTTTGAAACCAAAGGAGTGACGCCATGGCAAAATCCACGTCAAATATATAATTTGTGCTATATATTTGCACATTGGGGGAGGGTATGAGGTTAAAGTTTTCTTTTTTTCCCAGGAGTGACTTCGAACGGAAATTATCTATTGCCCATTTTAAGTGCCCATTTTAGTGACCAAAAAAATGACCAAAAAAAGTACCCACGCTCATTTTTTCCCCAGTCACCCGATCAAATTTTGAGATCGGCCATTTCGTTCAGTATGGTCGAAAAATACAAAAACTGTCTTTGAGGATGACTTAATTCCCCACAGTCGCCGGGGGAAGATATGCAAGTTGCCCAAAGTTATGAACTTTGCCCAATGTGTATATATAACATTGGTTATTGGGAAGTATACAGACGTTTTCAGGGGAGAATTTTTCTGGCAGTTAGGGGTTGGGTCGGGGGTTACGTGGGAGGATTTTTCCAAGGAGGAAGTTTTCATGGGGGAAGGGACATTGCTATGAAGAGGGCGCTGGATTTCCTAGCATTATTTAAAAACGGATCAGAAATTAGATAAAAAACTATTTTTGGTAAAATTCTACTTTATCTACTTTAAGCTATCTTGGAAAGGGGTTAAATTAGGAAAATAAAACTTTCAGGGATGGGTCTACAGGCTAATGTATGGCCCGGGAAGTTTTTTTGAAGTACCTATCTCCACTCCTTCTCCCTCTAGAGGGTTTTGACCTTTGATGACCTTTAAAAATATGTTTTATAAAAGTGAAACCTTGCAAAATAGATTTTCTGCTTAAATGAAGTACAACAAAATTGTTTCCAGCTTCAAAACTTTCCTCAATCCCAATTTATAAAGTTTTAAAGATATACAAATAAATTTCCTGAATTTTGGAAAAAAACATTTGATATGGCTTAAAATTCTACTCAAAATAGCAGTTGCATCTTAGGAACTAAAGCCAGAGAAAAAGAAACTGATAACTTGAAAATTAAGGTAAAATGTTAATGTCAAAATTTCAATGTTGTAGGCAAATTTCAGGACCCTCGGGAGAAGGAGCAGAGGTAGGTACTTCAAAATACCTTCCTGGTCCATACTTTAGCCTATAGACCCATCCCTGAAAGTCATTTTCCTAACTTAACCCCTTTCCAAGATTGCCAAAAGGAGCTATAATTTTACCCTTTTTTTCAACTGAAAGTAAGGAGCAACATCAAATTTTAAAACGAACAGAAATTATTACGCATGATTAGGTTCACCCCCTAGTCATTACCTCGCTCTTTACGCTAATGTTTTTTTTGTACTTTCAGAGCTATTTATTCTAATTAACGGCCTTTGTGATTAAGAGGTCATTCTTAAAAATTGGAACAAAATTTGAACTTTTAGCGTAGAGCAACATATTGACTAGGAGGCGAACCCCCTAATATACGTAACAAAAGTATACGAATATAGAATTTCGTAAAATTTCAAGAAAAACGTTTAGCCAAAGAAAAGTAAAATTAATATGCAAATTTCGTTTTAATTATTCATGTACGGTGAGCCAAAATCAAAGCTGCAATAATTAAAAAACCTTCATAAATTAAATAGAAAAAAACTATTTTTTTTAACTGAAAGTATAACTGAAAGTATAAATTAACTGAAAGTTTTTAACTAAGTTTTTTAACTGAAATGAACATAAATTATTTCATATATGAAAGGGGCTGTCCCCTCTTCAACGCCTCACTTTACGCTCACAACTATCTCACAACTTTAATTTTTAAAACACAAAAAACGGCACTGGGGCATTATGCGGGCATCGCTATATACTGTATCAAAGAAATCAGTCACGAAATCCATCAAACTTGCTATTTCATTAGCAGACCGGGTGATTTGCTAGCCTAGATAAATTGATGGCAAAGCGTGGTTTCTCAATTATAAACGATTGTTTCTTGGGGTTTAGGAGGGAGAAAGGTACCTGGGTTGGCTTAGGGTAGGTTGGGTTACGTATTTAACATATGCTATGCTTAACCCCCCGCTCCCCCTAATGGGCAAATATATAGCCCAAATTTGTGGTAAAATTCTACTTTAGTTACTTTTACCTATCTTGGAAAGGGGTGAGGTTAGGAAAATGAAACTTTCAGGGATGGGTCTACAGGCTAAAATATGTCCTGGGAAGGTATTTTGAAGTAATTATCTCCTCTCCTTCTCCCTCTAGAGGATCCTGAAATTTGCCTACATGACAGGTCTCTACCTGTATTTTCAGTTATAAGATTCTTTTTCTCTGGCTTTAGTTCTGAAAATGCAATTTCTGTTATTTGAGTAGTATTTTAAGCCATATCAATGTTAATTTTCAAAATTTAGGAAATGTATTTGCATATCTTTAAAACTCTATAAATCAAGATTGAGTAAAGTTGTGAGGCTGAAAACAATTTTGTTGGACTGCATTTTAAGCAGAAGATCTATTTTACAAGGTTTCACTTTTATAACACACATATTTTTAAAGGTCATCAAAGGTCAGGACCCTCTAGAGGGAGAAGGAGTGGAGGTAGGTACTTCAAAATACCTTCCCGGGACATACTTTAGCCTGTAGATCTATCCCTGAAAGTTTCATTTTCCTAGGTGCATAATGCACCAGTACCTAAAAAACTTTAGCGTAAAGAGCGAGGCGTTGAGGAGGGGACAGCCCCTTTCATACACGGAATAGTTTCTATTCGTTTTAATGTCGCTCCTTACTTTCAGTTAATCTTTTGTTTTATTTAATTAGAACAACATGTAAGAAGCATACAGAAAATTTAATGATCTGGCTTGATGCTAATTTAGATACATGACTGCCACTTCTATTCCAACACCCAACGTAGACTGTGGATATAGAAAATAAAATTCTCTACCTTTAAGTTGATGTGTTCTCTATATGATCACAAGACAAACTGACTTTATTTTTCAAACATTGCGGGCCTATATTGACAAAGCACCCCTTTTCCAGTGAAATTGGATTGTAAACAAGGTCAGCGTAGTGCTTCTTCCATTCTCGAGAAACCTATTTACCCTCAGATTGCTGCAATATCCCATGTGGGAGGTTTCTGGTTATTTGTTTGTCGGAAAAAAGAAAGAATTGCTTATACAAACCCCGAACAAAAACTTATTTTAATTAAAATGGTTGAATGTAGGCTACTCATAACAAAACTAATCGATTCGGGCGGGAGTATGGTCGGGTGATTACCGTGGTTATGCTAAGTAATGAGAAAGTATAAAAATGCTGCCATCTTTCAAAGACTCTCATGGAAATAGTTAAAAATAACATGAGGGGTCGGGGATACAAGGATTCTGGTTGTTCCCCATGCATGCAAGGTTCCGATTTAATTATGAACAAAAGTGTGGAAATTCGATTTGTTGTTTTCCCCAGAAGAAAGATCACGGATGCGTGTTAATTTGTTGGGTTTCTTTTACACAGAGTTCGTCGTATCGAACCAGAGACCCTAGAAGATCGGGAGACGGCTTCTTTGAACAGAAATTAAAAGTTCTAGTGCCTTTTTTAAGTGACTAAAAAGATTGTGCCACTGGAAAGTGACGTTTTTTGTCATGTTGTGGCAGTAAACTACAATTTTGACCCCAAAAGGACCAGGCTGCTATCAATTGAAAATTCTGAGATAACCAATCGATTTAAAAGTATCAAAAAATATATATTGAGCTTCCCAGTTGCAGAGAGTAGTAGTGATCTTTCTTCTGGCAAAAAATACAAAATTCCACATTTTTACAGATAGGAACTTGAAACCTTTATAGTAGGGTTCTCTGATACGCTGAATCTGATGGTGCGATTTTTGGGGGTGTTTTCCCCTTTTTTCAAAAATAAGGCAAATTTTCTCAAGCGCGTAAATTTTGATGGGTACGACTAAACTTGATGAAACAAATATATTTGAAGTCAGCATAAAAATCTGATTCTTTTGATTTGTCTATTGGTATCAAAATTCCGTTTCTTAGAGTTTCGATTAGCCTATTATTGAGCCGGGTCACTCCTTACTTACAGTTCGTCACCACGAACTGTTTGATGACGGTCACTGCATATGTGACCGAAATATCTGGTATTTATGTGAATTTCTATCACTGTTTGTGAAACACTGTCTATTAAAAGGATTTTATCCCTATTTGAACTTTTTCTTTTTATCACATCGTTCGAAAAATGTTAGGAGCATCTTCAAATAAATCAAGAGGTACTTAGTGCATTTAGTTTTACAACACGACGTATCTGCAATGTGTCGAGAAAAGCTGAGGGTATAAAGCTGAGGGTATGAAGTTTCAACTTTCTGGGCATGTTTAAGGAATGTTGAAAAAGAGGCTGGAGTGCAACCAGCCCCCTCCCATATCCTTATTAGCTGCAATATCCTCAAAGACATCATGGTTGCAGCGGTAGCTGCAAGCTAGTAAAGAGCGAACCATAATCCATAGTAATCAAAAGTTAAAAAACGCGTTTTGAAAATAAACGGTCTAGTGAAAAAAAATTTGCCATTTGGTGACACTGATTCAGGAATGGTAACTATTATTCTGGTTCGTCTTAAAAGTAAAATTTTATTCCGAAAAAAATTTACGTTGATTTGAGGCCCTAATCCAAAATTTAATGCCCCTAACCCAAAGTCCTCCAATAAAAACTTCGAGACAGCCATTTTTGTTTAAAATAGTTCAAAGGCCAATAAATATGGTTTTGATAATGATATGACCCTCCATAGTCCCTGGGGAACGGCTGTAGGTGGTATCGGGCGCATCGATATCGCACATGGTGGCTGACGTTTACCCCTCCCCCCCC
>JAQQPU010019528.1:809-16347 GCA_029168905.1 Artemia sp. Kazakhstan ARC1039
GGGGGGGGGGGGTAATTGCTAAGGGGTAAACGCCAGCCACTAGTTTTGACGGATTACCTGAACAATATCAGTGGACTTTTGGAATTTTTCTATGTGGTGCAAAGACTTTACGTATTTATATCAGGCAGCATCACTTGAAATGGACTATTTGTGGTATCCCAGTATACTAGCGGGGGAAATCTTGGAGCTTCAGAGGACCGTCCAAACTCTCGTTTATTACGCATGCCGCTCTATTTCCAAGGTGAAGGCCAGACTTGATGAATTGTTGCTGTTCCGGCCACAATCTCTGATAGTTCTGACGGTGAGGCAACGAGTGAAGCAAAACGACTAATGGATAAAAATCAACTTGGTCTCTTTTGTCTCAACTTTTCATACAATGGAAAAAGTGTTGCACTGATTTCTGGGACACACGAGAATCTCCAAAAGCTAAGATATGATAACAAATAAGAACTTCAGCAAAAACATAATTGAATTCCTGGCTTTACACGATATACGTGAATCAAAGTCTCCAAAATCCAAAACCAGTGCTCAAAACAAGAGAAGTCAAACCATTTCCACTCGTCTCAAAGACTTTCAAATTCAACGACGGGTAAATGCAATTTCATTCAGCTAGTTCAATCAGACTCCGGTAAATTTGTGTATTTCGAAGTGATAGAACGTTTTACGAGCCAGATGGACCGATGTTTCATGCAAAATATGCATCTGCTCGACGCTTTATCAGCCCTTGAAGTTTTATTTTCTCGAATTTTCAAAAGTTGAAAGAGAAATGTGTCATTATCAAGTGATTCTCGATGTTTATGACAATGCCCTAGAATCCAAGCTTTTTCTTGCAAAGTTGTATATTCAAAATGTGACATTTTTAGAATAGATTTAGTCGAAGCTATTGTTCATTACCATTGCCGGTAATGAACGTTTCTTCTTAGCATTAGGGCACGTGAAGTACTATCTGCCATCGACAATGGCAAATGACAGACTCAGTAGTCTCATGGTCATAGTCGATGAAAAAGAGGAGACACTGGATTTCGATAGAACAGTCGACGATTTATCCAAACAGCTTAGTCGCCGCTACCCCCTGTTTTAAGTATGTTCACTCTATCTTGTTCTGCTGTTCGTATCCTCATTAAAAACAAAAAAATCTTTGCCCCCCCCCCTATATTTTCGTGAATTGGTGCCACTAAAATGCCACCAACTTGGTAACTTTTTTGGGGTCTTCCTCTAGGTATATTTTGTACTAATGAAAAATATTGACTGAATACAACACCTTTTAAACAATGTATAACGTCGCTGCAATACTATCATATATCTTTTTTAGTGCTTTAAATGCGTTTGAATATGACGTCATTCATATGAAAAAGTTTTTTTTATATCGAAATTGAGTTTTTTTTTATATTAAATATTATATAATAATAAAATATTATTATTAAATAATAATATTTAATATTATTATTAACTTGTAATCAATTTTAGATTTTCTGAATATCAATACTACCGTTTAGAAACAAAAGATATAAACAGAAGTTCATTTTAAGTTCTAACAAAAAGAGTCTTTTATTAAGCTTAAGGTGCAAAGAGCAAACAATTTGTTAATAGTTAAATTTTGGTTAAAAGCTCGCATTACAAATACTACTGTGTTGCTCTTTGTTGTACGCATCAAAGCTTGGCACATCTTATTTATTCACTGCATCAGCTTTGGTGAAAAACCTTTAATTCTTGAATTCCCTAACTATTGCCTCTTCATAAGAAATTAACCAAGAATCTTCTTCAAAAGGAGAATAACTATAAATACTTCCAATTTCCTCCAAAAAAGAGATATGCAAGGACACTTTTATTCTAACTTTTGCTTCTAATGTTAATATTTAATTTCACTT
Organism: Artemia sp. Kazakhstan ARC1039; assembly: GCA_029168905.1. Taxonomy (NCBI): domain Eukaryota; kingdom Metazoa; phylum Arthropoda; class Branchiopoda; order Anostraca; family Artemiidae; genus Artemia; species Artemia sp. Kazakhstan ARC1039. The sequence continues at coordinate 2,678 of JAQQPU010019528.1, forward strand.
TACATTCCTTAAATCCCATTTAACTTCCTACATATCCTCTTACTTTATCTTGGACAATTGTTTGTTTTCTGTTTTTGACTGACTTTTCTCACGGCTCATTTTAGACTCAAGTGAACGGGTGACTGTTCACTTTATATATCCTCTCACTTTATTTTAGACAATTGTTTGCTTTCTGCTTTGACTGACTTTTTAGGTTTATTAAATATATAGTAGTCATTTTTAATGTTTTTTTTTACAAGGTTTATTATTATTCTCTTTTAAATTGTGGCATTTGGCAGAGAGAGAGGGGGAGAGAGAGAGAGGGAGAGAGAGAGGGAGAGGGAGAGAGAGAGAGAGAGAGAGAGAGAGAGAGAGAGAGAGAGAGAGAGAGAGAGAGAGAGAGAGAGAGAGAGAGAAAGAGAGAGACAGAGAGAGAGAGAGAGAGAGACAGAGAGAGAGAGAGAGAGAGAGAGAGAGAGAGAGAGAGAGAGAGAGACAGAGAGAGAGAGAGAGAGAGAGAGAGAGAGAGAGAGAGGGAGAGAGAGAGAGAGATTTTTCATCTATCTCGGAATTAAGGATGATTTTGAATTTATATTAAAATGCCGGATTCAAATGACATTCTAGGTCCGTGATTCCCAATGTAGGGCACATGCCCCACCGGTGGGGAATGGCAAATTTTGGTGGATCATGGGCAGGACATGCACCCTTGAGATGACTACACTTTAGAGCCTCAATATGCCTAGAGGAAGACCCCAAAATAGTTACCAAGTTGGTGGCATTTTAGTGGTGCCATTTCATGAAAATATGGGGGGGGGAGCAAGGATTTTTTTTTCAATTTTTAATGAGGATACGAACAACAGAACAAGATTGAGCCAACATACTTAAAACAAGAGGTAGTAGCAAATAAGCTTTTTGGAAAATCGTCGACTAATCTATCCAAATCCAGAGTCACCAATTTTTCAACGGTGATGATAATGAGATTACTGAGTCTTTCATTTCCCACTGTCGATTTCATATAATCCTTCCAACGCCCTAATCATAGGCACCATGATCGTGCTGCCTAAGTAAAGAACGATGTTGGCAAAATGTTTTTTTTTCTTCCATACCAAAGCACTTCGTATCGAAGGAGTTGTCGTAGAAACTTCGAAAAGGGCTCATTCGATTGGAAATTGGAATGGCTAGTGCCCTTTTTAATAGTCGAAAGTGATTGGAAGGCAACTAACACCCCTTCCACGCCCCCCATTTCCCCAGATACATGCAGTCAAAATTTTGAGATAACCATTTTGTTCAGCGTAGTTGATTTCCAGATAGAAATTATGGTTTTGAGGAGGACACTCCCCCACAACCCTCAGGGCAAGGGTTTTAAGTTATGTCCTAGGAGCATATAAGAACGATGTTGGAACAATGTATCATTTACTATTTTTTTCCTTTAGATCAGGACACTTCGTATCGTAGAAGTTGTCGTAGAAACTTCAAAAAGGGCTCATTCAATTGGAAATTGGAGTGGCTTGTGCCCTTTTTAATAGTCGAAAGTGATTGGAAGGCAACTAACATCCCTTCCACGCCCACCATTTCCTGAAACACATCCAGTCAAAATTTTGAGATAGCCATTTTGTTCAGCGTAGTAGATTTCCAGATAGAAGTTATGTTTTTGAGGAGAACACTTACCCAAAGCCCTCAGGGCAAGGCTTGAAAGTTATGCCCTGGGAGCATATAAGGTTTTTATAGAAAGCGTTGTCGTAGAAACTTCAAAAAAGGCTCCTTCGATCGGAAATTCAAAGGGCTAATGCCCTTTTTTATAGTCGAAAGTGATTGGAAGGCAACTAACCCCCCTCTCACGCCCACCTTTTCCCCAAACACATTCAATCAAAATTTTGAGATAGCCATTTTTTTCAACATAGTTGAAAATTCTTGAAATTAGGTCTTTGAGGATGACAACACCCCGACAGCCCAAGGGCAAGGGTTGTAAGTTATGCCCTGGGGGCATATAAGGTTTTATAGAAAGCGTTGTCTTAGAAACTTCAAAAAGGGCTCATTGGATTGGAAATTGAAATGGCTAGTGCCCTTTTTAATAGTCGAAAGTGATTGGAAGGCAACTAACACCCCTTCCACGCCCACCATTTCCCAAACACATCCAATCAAAATTTTGAGATAGCCATTTTGTTCCACGCAGTTGAAAGTTTTGGCAATTATACCTTTGAGCAGGACACTCCCCCCACAGTCTTCAGGGCAAGGGTTATAAGTTACGCTCTGGGGGCATATAAAGTTTATATTGAAATCTTTGTCGTAGAAACTTGAAAAACGGCTCATTCGATTGGAAATTCAAAAGGCTAGTGCCCTTTTTAACATTCGAAAGTGATTTGAGGGCAGCTAACCCCTCTCTCACGCCCACCTTTTTCATAAACACATCCAATCAAAATTTTTAGATAGCCATTTAATCAACGTAGTTGAAAGTTTTAGAAATTAAGTCTTTAAGGATAACAACCCCTCCCTCCACAGCCCTCAGGGCAAGGGTTGTAAGTTATGTCCTGGGGGCATATAAGGTTTTTATAGAAAACGATGTTGTAAAAAACTTCAAAAAAGGCTCATTCAATTAGAAATTGAAAGGGCTAGTGCCCTTTTCAATAGTCAAAAGTGAGTGGAGAGTAATTAACCCCCCTGTCACGCCCAGCATTTCCCCAAACACATCCAATCATAATTTTAAGATATCCATTTTGTTCAACGTAGTTGAAAGTTCTTGAAATTAGGTCTTTTAGGATGATAAACCCTTCAAAGCCCTTAGTGCAAGGGTTTTAAGTTATGCCCTTGGGGCATTTAAGATTCATATGAGATTTATTATAGAAATTTAAAAAAGGGCTCATTTGATTGGAAATTGAAAGGGATAATGCCCTTTTTAACAGTCGAAAGTGAGTGCAGAGTAATTAACCCCCCTGTCACGCCCACCATTTCCCCAAACACATTCAATCAAAGTTTAGAGATATCCATATAGTTAAACGTAGTTGAAAGTTCTTGAAATTATGTATTTGAGGATGACGAACCCCCCGGAACTCCCAGGGCAAAGGTTGTAAGTTATGCCCTGGGGGCATATAGGTTTTTATAGATAGCGTTGTCGTAAAAACTTAAAAAGGGGCTCATTCAATTGGAAATTGAGAGGGCTAGTGCCCTTTTTAATAGTCGAAAGTGATTTGAGGGCAACTAACCCCTCTCTCACGCCCATCTTTTCCCCAAACACATCCAATCAAAATTTTTATATAGCCATTTAATCAACGTAGTTGAATTTTTTAAAAATTAAATCTTTAAGGATGACAATCCCTCCCCCCTACGGCCCTCAGGGCAAAGGTTGTAAGTTATGCCCTGGGGATATAAGGTTTTTATAGAAAACGATGTTGTAGAAACTTCAAAAATGGCTCATTCAATTGGAAATTGAAAGGGTTAGTGCCTTTTTTAATAGTCGAAAGTGATTGAAGGGCAACTAACCCCCCTCTTACGCCCAGCATTTCCCCAAACACATCCAATCATAATTTTAAGATATCCATTTTGTTCAACGTAGTTGAAAGTTCTTGAAATTAGGTCTTTTAGGATGATAAACCCTTCAGAGCCCTTAGTGCAAGGGTTTTAAGTTATGCCCTGGGAGCATTTAAGGTTTATACAGGAAGTTGTTGTAGAAATTTAAAAAAGGGCTCATTTGATTGGAAATTGAAAGGGCTAATGCCCTTTTTAACAGTCGAAAGTGAGTGGAGAGTAATTAACCCCCCTGTCACGCCCACCATTTCACCAAACACATTCAATCAAAGTTTAGAGATAGCCATATAGTTCAACGTAGTTGAAAGTTCTTGAAATTATGTATTTGAGGATGACAAACCCCCCAGAGCCCCCAGGGCAAAGGTTGTAAGTTATGCCCTGGGGGCATATAAGGTTTTTATAGATAGCGTTGTCGTAAAAACTTAAAAAGGGGCTCATTCAATTGGAAATTGAGAGGGCTAGTGCCCTTTTTAATAGTCGAAAGTGATTGGAGGGTAACTAATCCCCCTCTCACACCCACCATTCCCCCAAACACATCCAATCAAAATTGTCAGATAGCCCTTTTGTTCAACGTAGTAGAAAGTTCTGGAAATTAGGTCTTTGGGGATGACAACCCTCCCCCCAGCCTTCACGGCAAGGGTTGTAAGTTATGCCCTGGGGGAATTTAAGATTTTTATTGAAAGCGTTGTCGTAGAAACTTCAAAAGGGCTCGTTTGATTGGAAATTGAAAGGGCTAGTGCCTTTTTAATAGTTGAAAGTGATTGGAGAGCAACTAACGCCCCTCTCAAGCCCACCATTTCCAGAACACATCCAATATAAATTTTGAGATAGCCATTTTGTTTAACGTAGTTGAAAGTTCTGGAAATTAGGTCTTTGAGGATGACAACCCCCCTCACAGCCCTTAGGGTAAGGGTTGTAATTTATGTCCTGGGGGTATATAAGGTGTTTATAGAAAGCGTTGTTGTAGAAACTCAAAAGGGCTGATTCGATTGGAAATCAAAAAGCCTAGTGCCCTTTTTAATAGTCGAAAGTGATTGGAAGGCTGGACATTTTTATAGTATTAATTAAAAAAACTTTTTCCACAAAATGTGGAAACATTTTAATTTTTTTTTTTTGAAAAAAATATAAATGTTTTAAATTTTATAGCTTTAATAAATCAAATAATATTAAAATTCTGATTACTAAATATCAGTATATGTATATTTAACTGACAATGCACACTCATTTGTATTTTTTTCAGTAAAGTGCAAATTATGTTCTGGCCTTGGGAAAGAATATGGGTTTGGAGCACAACTTATGTTAATTTCTGCTCGTTTTGAGTTTGACTTGGTTATTTATTGTAATTTCTGTTCATTTTGGGATCCATTTATTTATTGATGCTTATTTGCGGTAGTTTCACGCTTCGTAGATTATTTGATTTTATTTTTGCTCATTTTTATTTAATGGAGTTCTTTACTTTTCTTTGAAAAACTTATTTTCTGGAAAAAGTTTTTTTTTAATTAATTTCTGTTCGTTTTATTTTGACATAGACTTTTCAGGGAAGAAGAAAATAATACTTCAAATATTTTTGTTTTTTAAGACTTTATAGTTTGGTCTGCTGTTTGTATGCTGGAGACATTTTTTTTTAGCAATTTTCAACAACGTACACCCTTTAAAAAATCTGGACACAAATAGTAGTGTTTAATTTCGTTTCATACCTCCTCTAGTTGACCTGAAATGGAAAACTTGATACCATTCGCAAAAAAATCTGCTTACTTTCTTTGATAGCTTGGATACACTTACGCTATTTTGACTTGGTTAAATTTTAAGAGCAGAAGTGACCCTGAAAGTTTGAACAAAATACCCTCAGTCGTTCTTGAGATACTGCTGAGATGCCTTATTCGGAATTAGCATTAACACAGTGCATTTTGATTTAATCTTAAGGCAACATTTAGTTTTTAAACATAAAGGCAAACGGGAGGGTGGGCGTGGGATTAGTTGCCCTGCAATCACTTTCGACTATTAAAAAGGGCATCAACCCTTTCTATTTTCAATCAAATGGGCCCTTTTCGAAGTTCCTACGACAACTTCGTCGATACGAGGTGACCTGGTCTAAACAACAACAACTAAAAATCATACATTATACCCACATCGATCTTTACTATAAAAATTTCTAGCCTTCCAATCACTTTTGACTATTAAAAAGGGTACTAGGCCTTTCGATTTCCAATCGAATGAGCCCTTTTTGAGTTTCTACGACAACACTTTCTATAAACACCTCATATGCCCCCAGGGCATAAATTACAACCCTTACCCTAAGGGCTGTGACGGTGGTTGTCATCCTCTAAGAAATAATTTCCAGAAATTTCAACAAAGTTAAACAAAATGGCTATCTCAAAATTTTCATTGGTTGTGTTTGAGAAAATGGTGGGCGTGAGAGGGGCGTTAGTCGCTCTCCCATCACTTTCAACTATTAAAAAAGGCACTAGCCCTTTCAATTTCCAATCAAACGAGCCCTTTTGAAGTTTCTACGTCAACGCTTTCAATAAAAACCTTATGTGCCCTCAGGGCATAACTTACAGCCCTTGCCCTGAGGGCTGGGGGGAGGGGGTTGTCACCCTCAAAGACCTAATTTCCAGAACTTTCTATACGTTGAACACAATGGCTATCTGAAAATTTTCATTGTATGTGTTTAGGGGAATGGTGAGCGTGAGAGGGTGGTGGTTAGTTACCCTCCAATAACTTTCGACTATTAAAAAGGGCACTAGCCCTCTCAATTCCCAATTGAATGAGCCCCTTTTGAAGTTTTTACGACAACTCTAACTATAAAAACCTTATATGCCCCCAAGGCATAACTAACAACCTTTGCTCTGGGGGCTCTGGGGGGTTTGTCATCCTTAAATGCGTAATTTCCAGAACTTTCAATTACGTTGAAGAAAATGGCTATCTCTAAACCTTGATTGAATGTGTTTGGGGAAATGGTGGGCGTGGGAGGGGGGTCAATTATTCTCCACTCACTTTCGACTAGTAAGGGCAATTTCAATTTCCAAACAAATGAGCCCTTATTGAAATTTCTACAACAACTTTCTATTTAAACCTTATATGCCCCCAGGGCATAACTTACGACCCTTGCACTGTGGGCTCTGAGGGGTTATTATCCTAAAAGACCAAGTTTCCAGAACTTTCGACTACGTTGAACAAATGGATATCTCAAAATTTTGATCGGATGTGTTTGGGGAAATGGTGGGCGTGAGAGAGGGGTTAGTTGCCCTTCAATCACTTTCGACTATTAAAAGGGCACTAGTCCTTTCAAATTTCCAATTGAAGGATCCCTTTTTGATGTTTTTACAACATCGCTTTCTATAAAAACCTTACATGCCCCCAGGGCATAACTTACAACTCTTGGGGCGGGGGGTGTGGGGGGTTGTCATCCTTAAAGACCTAATTTCCAAAACTTTCAACTACGTTGAATAGAATGGCTATCAAAAAAATTTTGATTGGATGTGTTTAGGGAAAAGATGGGCGTGAGAGGGGGGTTAGTTGCCATCAAATCACTTTTGACTATTGAAAAGAGCACTAGCCCTTTGAATTTTCAATTGAAAGAGCTCTTTTTCAAGTTTCTACGACAAAGATTTCAACAAAAACTTATATGCCCCCGGGGCATAGCTTATAACCCTTGCCCTGAAGACCCTGAGGGGAGTGTCCTGCTCAAAGCTATAATTTCCTGAACTTTGAACTGCGTGAAACAAAATGGCGATCTAAAAATTTTTATTGGAAGTGTTTGGGGAAAAAGTGGGCGTGAGACGGGGGGTTAGTTGCCCTCAAGTCACTTTCGACTATTAAAAAGGGCAATAGCCCTTTGAATTTCCAATCGAATAAGCCCTCTTTTTAGCTTCTACGACAAAGATTTCAATAAAAATCTTAAATGCTCCAAGGGCATAACTTATAACCCTTGTCCTGAAGACTGTGCGGGGAGTGTCCTGCTCAAAGGTATAATTTCCTGAACTTTAAACTGCGTGGAACAAAATGGCTATCTCAAAATTTTGATTGGATATGTTTGGGGAAATGGTAGGCGTGGAAGGGGTGTTAGTTGCCTTCCAATCACTTTCGACTATTAAAAAGGGCACTAGCCATTTTAATTTCGAATCGAATGAGTCCTTTTTAAAGTTTCTACAACAACGCGTTCTATAAAAAACTTATATGCCCCCAGGGCATAACTTACAACCTTTGCCCTGAGGCCTTGGGGGGAGTGTCCTCCTCAAAAACATAATTTCTATCTGAGAATCAACTACGCTGAACAAAATGTTATATCTAAAAATTTTGATTTGATGTGATTGGGGAAAAGGTGGGCATGAGAGGGGGTTAGTTGCCCTCAAATCACTTTCAACTATTAAAAAGGGCACTAGACCTTTGAATTTCCAATCGAATGAGCCCTTTTCGAACTTTCTACGACAACGCCTTCGATACGAAGTGCCCTGGTATGAAAAAAAAATAATAATACATTGTGCCAACATCGTTCTTTACTTAGGCAGTACGATTGTGCTGCCTATGAAAAGATCGATGTGGGTACAATGTGTTAATTTTTTTTTTTTTTAGAATAGGGCACTTCGTATCGAAGGAGTTGTCGTAGGAACGTCGAAAAGGGATCATTCGATTGAAAATAGAAAGGGATGATGCCCTTTTTAATAGTCGAAAGTGATTGGAGGGCAACTAATCCCCCTCCCACGCCCACCCTCCCATTTGCCCATTATGTTTAAAAACTAAATGTTGCCTTAAGACTAAATCAAAATGCACTGTATTAATGCTAATTCCCAATAAGGCATCTCAGCAGTACCCCAAGAACAACTGAGGGTATTATGTTCAAACTTTCAGGGCTACTTCTGCTCTTAAAATTTAACCAAATCAAAATAGCGTAAGTGTATCCAAGCTATCAAAGAAAGTAAACAGATTTTTTTGCGAATGGTATCAAGTTTTCCATTTCAGGTCAACTAGAGGAGGTATGAAACTAAATTAAACACTACTGTTTGTGAAAAAAAATACAAATGAATGTGCGTTGTCAGTTTAATATACATATACTGATATTTAGTAATCAAAATGTTAATATTATTTGATTTATTAAAGTTATAAAAGTAAAAACATTTACATTTTTTCAGGAAAGTGCAAATTATGTTCTGGCCTTGGGAAGGCATAGGGGTTTTGAGCCCAACTTATGTTAATTTCTGATCGTTTTGAGATTGACTGTTATTTATTGTAATTTCTGTTCGTTTTGGGTTTCATCTATTTATCGATGCTGATTTGTGGTAGTTTCACGCTTGGTAGATTATTTGCTTGAATTTTTTCTCATTTCTGGTTTAATAGAGTTCTTTACTTTTCTTTGAAAAACTTATTTTGTGGAAAAGTTTTTTTTAATTAATGCTAAGAAGAATCGTTCATTTCCAGCAATGGTCACAGGTAAAGTAGCAACCAGCTTCATCAACTTTAGCACCGCAGAATAGGCAATTGGGTTGTCGGATAAAATTTCAATAGCTCGGACTAAGTACATTTTAAAAGTGTCACAGTTTGAAAGATACAACTTTGCAAGAGAAAGCTGGGATTCTAGGGCATAGTCATCAACATCGAGAATCACTTGATAATGACACATTACTCTTTCAACTTTTGAAAATTCGAAAAGACCAAAACTTGAGGAGCAGAAGGCTGATGAAACGTCGAGCAGAGGCATATTTTGCGTGAAATATCGGTCCATCTGACTCGCAAAACGGTCTATCACCTCAAAGTAAAAAAAAAAAAAAAATACCGGAGTCTGATTGAATTGGCTGAATTAAATTGCATTTACCGGTTGTTGAATTTGAAACAGTCTTTGAGCCAAGTGAAAATGGCTTGACTTCTCTTGTTCTGAGCACTGGTTTTGGATTTTGGATACTTTGATTCCTGGATATCGTGTAAAGTCAAGAGTTCGGTTATATTTTTGCTGAAGTTTTTATTTTTTTTATAATTTCTTGGCTTTTGGATTTTCTTGTATGTCCCAGAAATCAGTGCAAGTGCCTTACAAATCAGCAAACTTTCTGTTTGAAGTTGTTCTGACAAAAAGTTTACTATGACTAACACTTTTTCCATTATATGCTAAGTTGAGACAAAAGAGGCCGATCTGATTTTTTCCAGTAGTCATTTTGGTTCACACGCTGTCTCACCCTCAGAACTATCAGAGACTGTGGCTGGAACAGCAACAATACAATCAAATCACTTTTGAAATAGAGCTTCATATAGAGCCTTCTCCTCAATACCTCGCTCTTAACGCTAGGTTTGAATTTTGTCCCAATTCTTTAACTGAATTGAAACACAACTGACAACTGAAACACAAGGGTCGTTTAATTGGAACAATAAGAAGCTTTTTTCAAAAGTACTAAAAAACTTTAGCGTAAAGAGCGAGGTGTTGAGGAGGAGGCAACTTCCTTCATATAAGTAATAGTTTCTGTTCGTTTTAAGTTTTAATGTTGCTTCTTACTTTAAGTTGAATTTTTTTTTCTTTTATTTAATACAGTTTTGCAAATCGAGGTGGACAAGCTTTCGGCCTTTAATATTTGCATGTGGTAGCAGCAGATTCGTCGCTCCACTACTTTTCCATTTGATGTGTACCTGAGTGGTATCGCTAATTGTTCTTTTCTTGAAGCATCTTTTGTCTCGTCAACAAGAATAGCGTAATAATTAGCTGAGTTTACTTCTGAAATAATGTCTTGGCGCAAGGCATTTCCTATCAGTGTAACTGCGTCGGTTTGGTACTGATGACTGCAATAGTGACCAAACCGGTCCCTTAACTTTGCTTTCAGCTTCTCGTCACCATTAGAAATTCCCTCCATTAGTTCAACGAAATTATCCCGGTTTGCGGATGTTTCTGATTCGTCATGACCCTTTGAAGGAAGACCTTGGTGGTCAAGAAAGCAAATAGCACGAAAAATGTATTTCACAAGATCTCATTTCTTGAACCTCTTGAAATATGGACCGACTTAGGACTAACATCATATTGCTTCAATAAACCAGAACTGTCTTTCCGCGTACAAAATTCTGTCTCTATGAACGCCCTTTTCCCAGCAGTTTCCCCAGCACTTAGAGCACTAGATATATAGCAAAGGGCGAAACAGAACACAGAATCCAAGTTTTATGAGTATCAAATCCATCCGTAATTCGTAAGTCCGTAAGTAATGCGCACTGAATTTATTTCTGTTAGATGTGGAAGCCGATATGTCTCAAGAATAGGTTGAGCTGGTTGGGTGGGGCGTGTCGTAAAGATACCTGAGAGATATTCTCGACTGCTACTGGAACCTGCAACAGGTTCGGAAATGCAAACCACTCTTTCATGTTAACCTGGGCCATTTATTGTTCCGCTGTTTCTGAAAAATTGTCACAGGTAGAGGAACCCACGTCCAGTAGCCCGACACTTTAAGCACTGATATTAGTACCAGTTTCTTGCACTGGAGTTTCATTTTTATTCCAGATTTTCACTGCAAAAAGTCCAAAATTTGTTGTCACTTTTTCCTCATTGCTTGATTATAGATTCACAACAACAATAAAGATAGACTGAAGCCTAGTTTTTGACAGAACCCTAGTCAGAGGTAATGACAGCAGAGAGCAACTCTTTTACACATTTCAAAAAAAGGTTGTCTACTATCGGTAAATTTAGGATTCTCCAGGACAAGCCCAGAACTAACATTTTAAAACAAGGTATTTGAAAAGTAACTGTAAAAGGTAACAGTAAGAAAAGTAACAGTGCAATTTAAGGGCTCTGAAAAAATAAAGCGACCGAACAATACAAGTGACCGGTCATTCAGTCTCAATAGTTCAATATAGCACACAGCTAAAATACAAAATAGCTATTAAATAGAAGTAACAAGGTCTTTTTTACAAATCTAGGGGGGTTGCCCCCTTTCTCCCCCCCCCCCTAATTGGCACCACTATGGACTTTTAAGCTTCCTTTGGGTGAAGACAAATAAAATTTTGAATAACAGAATTTAAAAATCACGAGAGGGGCATGAAGATTTTAGAAATGCCAAGGTGGGACATGGCCCAAAATTGGTTGGGAACCACTGCTCATGATGTTAAAAAATTGAATCTCCTTCTGATAAAAGTGAATATTTATTTCTTTTACTTAAATAAAACCATGAGAAATTTAGCCTCTAGCAAAGGCGCTTGTCTTAATGAATGTAATAAAATATAATAAAAAAAGAGACATTACTCACCAGGTTCGGCCTGAACTATTACATCATTTCCTTTTAAACATGGAACAATTGCCTTTCGCTGAAGAGTTGTAGGTCTTTCAAGACCTTTCAAGGAATAGATACCATGAAGTAGTTCAGTTTTCAAATCCATTTTATTAAAACTGTCAAAAATCTAAAAAAAAAAAAAGTGATAACCGAACATAGAATATCAATATGTTCATTCACTTCAATAGCTATATTACAAACCTAAGCAAATGACACTGTAGAAAAACAAACAGCCGTTAAAAAATACAGAAAGAAAAGTACAAAGTAGCAAAGGCTAAATTTGCACTTTACTGAAAAAATATAAATGTTTTTACTTTTATAACTTTAATAAAACAAATAATTTTAACATTTTGATTACTAAATATCAGTATATGTATATTAAACATACAAATGCACATTCATTCGTATTTTTTCAGTAAAGTGCAAATTTTGTTCTGGCCTTGGGAAGGCATGGGGTTTTGCGCCCAACTTATGTTAATTTCTGCTCGTTTTGAGTTTGACTTGGTTATTTATTGTAATTTCTGTTCTTTTTGGGTTTCATTTATTTACCGATGCTGATTTCTGGTAGTTTTGAGCTTGGTAGATCATTTGATTTTATTTTTGCTCTTTTTTTGTTTAATGGAGTTCTTTACTTTTCTTTGAAAAACTTATTTTGTGCAAAAAGTTTTTTTTAATTAATTTCTGTTCGTTTTATATTGAAATAGTCTTTTCAGGAAAGAAGAAAATAACACTTTAAATCTTTTCGTTTTTCAAAACTTTTTAATTTGGCCTGCTGCTATTTGTATGCTGGAGAAAAAGTTTCAGCAATTTTTAACAACATACACCCTTTTAAAAATCTGGACACAAATAGTACTGTTTAACTTAGTTTCAAAGCTCCTCTAGTTGACCTGAAATGGAAAACTTGATACCATTTGCAAAAAAATCTGTTCAATTTCTTTGATAGCTTGGATACACTTACACTATTTTGATTTGGCTAAATTTTAAGAGCAGAAGTAGCCTCGAAAGTTTGAACATAATACCCCCAGTCGTTCTTGGGATACTGCTGAGATGCCTTATTAGGGGATTAGCATTATCACAGTGCATTTTGATTTAATCTTAAGGCAACATTTAGATTTTAAACATAATGGGCAAATGGGAGGTTGGGAGTGGAAGGGGGATTAGTTGCCCTCCAATCACTTTTGACTATTAAAAAGGACATCAGCCCTTTCTATTTTCAATCGAATGAGCCCCTTTCGAAGTTCCCACGACAACTCCTTCGATACCAAGTGCCCTGGTCTAAAAACAACAACAAAAATATTACTAATAACTTTCGACTATTAAAAAAGGCACTAGGCCTTGGAATTTCAAATCAAATCAGTCCTTTTCTAAAGTTTCTACGACAACGCCTTCTATAAAACCTTATATGCCCCCAGGGCATAACTTAAAACCCTTGCCCTGAGGGCTGTGGCGGAGTATCCTCCTCAAAAACGTATTTTCTATCTGTAAATCAACTACGCTGAACAAAATAGCTATCTCAAAATTTTTATTGGATGTGTTTGGGGGAATGATGGGCGTGGGGGGGGGCTAGTTGCCCTCCAATCACTTTCGACTATTAAAAAGGGCACTAGCCCTTTGAATTTTCAATCGAATGAGCTTTTTTTTGAAGTTTCTACGACAACACCTTCTATAAAAACATTATATGCCCCCTGGGCATAACTTAAAACTCTTGCCCTGAGGGTTGTGGGGGAGTGTCCTCCTCAAAAACATATTTCCTATCTGGAATTCAACTACGCTGAACAAAATGGCTATCTCAAAATTTTGATTGGATGTGTTTAGGGGAATGATGGGCGTGGGGGGGGCTAGTTGCTCTCCAATAACTTTTGACTATTAAAAAGGGCACTAGCCCTTTGAATTTCCAATCGAATTAGCCTTTTTTGAAGTTTCTACGACAAAGCC
>JAQQPU010019531.1:0-11290 GCA_029168905.1 Artemia sp. Kazakhstan ARC1039
ATATATATATATATATGCGAGTAAGCTTTTCCAGTCTTATGCAAGCTATGATGGTAAAAGTTAGGTTAGGTTAAATTTGGTTATGAATATCAGAAGTGGTTTATAAATCTAAGCTAACCAAACTTAACCTGTCATCATCAAACCTTGCATTAAACTGAAAAAGCTGACTGGCAACCAGGGTTTCCTCACGGTCAGCTCCTAGAGTGCTAAAATTGTTCAAATTTACGTGCTACACAGTGATTTTCAGTGCTACAGTAAATTAAATTTTGCACGTGTTGCGGCTTGCGCCATGACAGGCGCATCGTCTGTTTAACTGTACTTTGTTTAATTTTATGTCAATTTTTTAATCTTTTTATGTCTGGTTATTTCAAACTTAGCACCAATCTTTCGAAGCGAACACGCAAAAAGGCGGTTCTGGCTACATCAAACTTTGCGCCAATCTTTCGAAACAAATACGGGATAAAGGGGGTCCTCGCTCTTTTTGGTGGTCGTCGTTATTTTCAAAATCTTCAATGTTTCGCAACGACAACAAGAAAAATTGTAGTTCGAAACTGCTACAAATTGCAGCATTTGGTTATTCAATGTAGCGCGTGTTACAGTGCTGCACATGATTAAACAGTACTAAAATAGTACTTTCGTGCTGCAGGTGGCAACTCTGCTGGCAACGCTGACTAAATCCAAGGAAGAAAAAAGGTATTTCGGACATTCACCGATGAATGTTGACATTTACGAATATCGAACCTTCACGGTAATATACATGTGTATAATTATTGCTTGTTTAAAGATAAAAGATATGTACAGAGAAAGGAAGTCAATCTTTGCCGTTTTAGATCTAGATTCTTATGTCTAGTAAGATATCCTGCGTAGTAATTCGTAAACCCTTTAGTTTTATCTCGATGTTTATTTATTCCCATCTGTGCTTTCCCTTAATTTTTAATTTTGCATATATGACACCAAATATTGCTTTTAAATTGACATTTTCTTTTTCAGGACATATGACTACAAGCCTTCCCCTCCTCCGAAGGGTGCATCTGTTGGACCTCCGTCTAGTTATAAACCAGTACCACCACCCAAACCCAGAAATTATAATCGACCACCTCCTCTGAGTATTAGCAATGGTGACCCAAGCGCGACATACTGGAGTCACAGTTCACCCAGTACATCCAGTAATCCAAAATCTCCAGTTCCCCCTCGGAGCTACGATAACTACTATAATAGTTACAATAATTATCCAAAGTATGAAGAAGACAGTAATGGATTTGATTCTGGTCACGGGAGCAGTTTAGATAGACAAAGTTATGGAGGATTAAGTGTAAGACCTCCAAGTTCAAATAACAAGAATCAGTATTATTATAATGTTCCTCCGAGAGACAATCGCCCTATTGATTTGCAACATAGGGATCAACGAGGAAGTGCATTTGAGCTGTATAGGAAACCGTCATACGGCTCTACGTCTGCTGGACCTAGTGCAGAAAATGGAAGGTAAGCTTCTACTCAAATGGGATTTTTTGCTGCATGATTAATTATTATTATTACTATTTGCTTTGGGGCAAGCTTTCGGCTCTAACTTGAGATGGTTATTTTCTTCTCAAAGATTTCCAACCATTAAAATTTGTCATCAAAAATCGTTGCGGTTTAAGTGTTACATCTCGGAGCCTGTGTTGCAGATTTAATGGAGATTGATTTTTAGTGAACCCCCAGGTGTTTCAGTCGAGGAGAAGGGGGGGGGGGGAAATAATTTTCCCCTCGAATATTTGGAAAAATATCGTTTTTGTATTATGAGTGAAAATACCTTTTTCTGGCATTTTGACTGAAAAAAATCGAAATGACAACAACAAAACTCCCCCCCCCCTCCCCCCACTGTATTTACTGAATTGACGCCCCTACACCACTGCTTGTTTTATGATGCTGAATCCATAAAAGAGTCTTGCAAAAACTGGAGTTTTGTGCACCAAATCTTACCATATTTTGTAACTCAAAATTTTTATTTGTTGGACATAGTGTGTGGAAAGAAAAAGGTGTATCTCGTCCTACCTGAAAAAAAAAATTGTTTTTTAAATGGTAAGAGAGAAAGATCTCCTTGTGTCGGGTTTTTATTGATTGATTAGATTTGCAAAAGTGGATTTTCTTCACAGGGGAGGAAAGAGAAGAGGCGGTAGTAATACAAAAAAAAAAGTATGTTTCAGTTCCACTAGGTCGGAGACTACAAACACAGCTTTGTGTGTTATTATATATGCACCGAATTTAAGCCAATTGGTTAGTACCTCCTGACATTTTTTCTTATTTATAATGGAACCTTAAAACTAATAATTAACTAATAGTATTAAAACTAATAATTGAATCGCATCATTCCGCTTTAAAACTACAAAAACAAGAGATTTCCCTTTTTTGTGGGCAAAAGGATAGGGCCTTTATAGGAAAAATAGTTGTTCTGTTCTGACCTAGTAAATATCTTGAAATATTGGACGGATTTAAAATACTGTCTAATGCGGAGCTGCTGGAAAATCGTCAACCTATGTATTGCCTCATCCGTGCCATAAGGATGAATTGCACATTTCAGTGAAGAAAAGAAATATCACTTTGACATACTTTTCATTAAGGTCATAATGAGGTCAAACAGTTACATCGTTCTTTCTGTCGTGATCGTAACGGTAAAGGTTGAATTAATTACAAAAAACATTTTGGAGAAGAAGCAAGATATCCAAAGTATGCAACATAGTATTGGGGCTGTGAAATTGCTATCCCCTTTTTGCTTTAGTCACTCGAAGGAGTATAGTCAGGCTTCATAAAGTTCGGATTACTTGAAAAGAGATGCCAGAAAAGAAGCGACATATCAACAATTTACGTCATGGTACAGACGTTACGGAAATGCTTCCACCCAGGCATGTGTGAAAGAATTTATGCTTGGAAGGGGGAAGGAGGCAAAAGTGAAATTTATGCTTGGAAGGGGGAAGGAGGCAAAAGTGAAAAACATTTTAATTTGATAATCTGAATAAGAAGTGTCTAGAAGTTTGAGAAAATTTAAGGTTTTTGGGGATGGGGGTCTAATGCCTATCCCCTCTGTATGTCACTGATTTAACCTTCTGGCTTTAGTTAATTGATGGAATAGAGGCAAACTACACCAATCAACTCAGCATGAAAATTTGACCCAAGGAACATATACAATAACTTAATTTGCTATCTTCGATCACTTGTTCCCTTGTCAGTCGGGTTTTCGCACAGAAGCAGGATGGTGAACGCGGTCCACTGCTCTCTTTCATGTAATGCATCAATCCTGTATCTTTGGATCATAATTCTCAAAAAATAGGATGTAACCAGCATTCTTAGAAATTTGAACGTGACTCAGATTCAAAACAGCATTTTCCTTTTTTTTTTTTTTTTTTTTTTTTTTTTTTTTTTTTTTTTTTTTTTTTATGTAAACAAACCTACATTTTTTTTTTCTCTGTAATTTCTCAATGTCTTTCACATGTAGCAATGTTTTTGGAAGATGTTCGCTGCCTAAGAAATATTTTTTCTGAAATTCTTCTTTGCTGGATGGCAATGCTGTCGTTGATGTATTATGTTTTTTTTTATATCTAATTTATTGCTTGTATATTGTAGTGTGTTGTTTGATTTGTAAACTTTATATCTTCGGGTTCCAAAACAGCCTCTCTTTTTTTATTTAGTTAATTAACGTCAATATGGTCCTCTTTAAAGCATTTGGTCGTAAGAATCAACTTCTCTAATCTCAACATAAGAAATAATAGAATTCAATGGGGAAATTTAAAGTGGGTTTCAGCGTGCTAGAGTTTGTTACTCGAATAGCAAAATCACTTGTCCACGACTTTTGGGTGATAACAACGTCCCAGATCCCGAGGGTCAGTACTTTCTCCTTGGTCCAGTGTCCAGGGTTGCTTACATCCGTAATGTTCGGGAAAGTGGTACTAAAGAGATAATCAGCCCTTAAGCGCAGACACAGTTCGTTCTTGCTGCCTTCAGGAGCAAGCATCTATATCGCATTACTTGAGAAACAGCATTGTTCTGTGTTGTAATTTCATTTGAAATTTTTTCTGTGGGGTATTAGGTCATTAAAGGCTTATGTCTAAAATTCAGACGAAGGTTTTGATCCACAAAACCTAGAATCGGAACTAGGGAGAGGATTAGCGGCAAGGTTCTTATTTCTTAATGGGGCTGAAGCCGAGAATTTTGTTGTGAAACAAATGCACCGAACATAACGAAGAAGTTTATATATACACCATTGACAGGTGGTGTCAACCATGATAAATTAAAATTAAAAAGCTTGGGCTATGTACGTTACGAAATTAAAAAGGTGTTATTTCTTTTTCAAGGTATTTCATTTTTTAGGTAAAAAATATTGAGTCAATTTTTTAATGTTAAGTATAATATTTTACTTCCAACGATAAAACAGCATCACAAGCCTTTTTTATGCCTTGATGACTCGTGTTTTGATCAAGTTTTGGTTCGTCAAGACTTTCGTCAACACCTTTTATCGTAAGGTATATTGTCATAGTATTCATTTCTCATGGTAAGCATGGATGGGTTATGTATCTTTACATTAACGTCGTATATACTAAAACCCTTAAGCGTAAAGTGCTATATTTTGAAATTTTTTTTTCATTAATTCAGCATAGTAGGATTAAGTCAATATAAAAAAGAGTGTTTGATTTATAGCTTTGTATTTTGGGCCCATTCTTTATCAACTTCAGCTCAATAAGCGAGCTTCTGGTGTCCAAAATTATGATTTTTGAACTACTAGACTGAAAGAAATGATAAAGCAGATTCCAAAAGCCACAAAACAGCCACTTGATGTCTCCAAAAGGCCAGGCTCTGTGCCAAAGAACATGATATATATATAAGCTTGACAGAAGGTTCTTACAATCTCGGTGACCCATCCTGGGATAATATTCGAAATAAATACCGCGATGAAAAATTCCCTGGCAAAAAAAAAATGATGGAAAATTCGTTGGCGAAAAAATGCCAAAAAAATATCTAGACCCCTTGATAAATTTGGGCTATATCAAAACGAGTGTAGTCATATGTCTTATTACTAATTGTAGGCTTTTCACTAACATAGCTTAATCATGCGAGTTTCTAAACCATTGCCATGAGGCGTATAAACGTATATCACTTAGAAAAACTAGTTATCAACAGAAAACTCTTTCTTTCTATAACTCCTAACATCCTCTTTTCTTCTGTTAGAACGTCTCCTTCTGATATTCGCTCCCCATCTCCTCAGTCAGTAATTGCAGTTGCAGAGGGGGTCTTCACCTCCACTGGAGGCTCGCTTGAATCTCGTGAAGCAGGAGTCTCACTTCATATTCCCCCAGGGGCTCTGCCCTCCGGTGTAAAGCAGCAGATTTTCTTTAAAGTGTGTAGGGATTCTGCACTTATGCCTCCTTTGGATGTGGAAAAAGGTATAACATGCATTTAACCTTTGTGACCTTGTTTCTGTTGCATGGCATGGGTCTGTTCAGTGTGCTTTGAGCTTATTCTAAACTCTTTGTCTATTTGTATTATCTATTTTAAAAGTTGTTGGCTACTTGTCAAGACGAATCAGTCAGAGTATAGCCAAGAGTACATTTGGTTGAAATCCATTCGGTAAAAAAAACAACTAAATAATCGCTATTTTATTGAAGAAAATCGTCTGGAATTTTGTTTTTATGATCCAAGCAAAACAATAAGAAATGTCAGATTTTCTTCCTTAAAAGTTTTCTGGTTTTTTTTTGTTTTTTTTTTTATATAAAGTTTAAAAACCTGAATACCTTTAAGGCAGTACTTGATGTAGTAGCCGTCTTGCTTTCGGGTGTGGTATGAACCAAGCAGTGATCTAGCGCTTTCCCAGGCTCTCGAAGTAGTATGAACAAACTCTTATGTTGCATGTTTATAAATTGTTGTTCCTCTGTTTTCTAACGTCCCGTAGGAAGTTGGGAAGAAATTACCTCTGATGATGACAAATTTCAGGGACAATATTGAGAAGGATGTAACATAGTGCATTTGACTCTACAGATATACGAGTATGAAGATTTTTTGGTTATAATTAACTGCGGCTCCATCATTGTGTAGATTTCTTTGATTTCTTTTTTTTCTTTTGAGAAAAAAAGTGGTTAAAGTAATTAGAAAACTGGGACGGAAAAATAGTCAGTGAAACAACAGTAGGAAGTCAAGCATGACTTGTAACTATTTAAGTTCATAATCATAGCTATATCGTGCATCAAATTGAAGACAAACTCCAAATAATGAACTTCTATAACTCCCAAGATGATAAATTTATTTCTAAAGCAGGCTCAAAAATTAAAGTCATGGAAGTTTTGAAGACAAAAAAAAAATTAAATAAATAAAAAAAAGTGTATTGTCTTCCCAGATAAAGTAGGATACATTTGAAAACGTAGCCCTCGCAACTGAATTTAGCAATCGAATCCGTGAGCATTGCGTCTTAGGCGTTGCGCGAAGTGTCCTATGCTTGGCGACCGCTTTGAGTAGGTAACCCCTCGATTCAAACAGCTTAGTAATTTCAAGACATTTGACATCATATAAGCTTATAAAGGAAAAGAGGTAATGTTTCGACTTATCCGACTTTTTCCATTCATACAAAACTACAGCTGAAATACGAAATAACCTATGATTGTACAACTTAGAAAATGAACTTTGATGGGATAGACACCTGAGTAAAAATTTTACATTCTTTTTTTTTATTCTGATAATGTTTGATACATTTAGATGAAATTATTTCTTAGACTTGTAATGTCTTTGCTGAGTAACGCTTCTTGTTTTCTTCAATAATATTGCACTTTGTAAGTTTGTCTCTAAAGATTAGAATCATTTTAATGATTCTAAATAGTACTTATAAGTTAATGGAGGATCCAAAATCATGTTTTCGCTCATAATTTTATGTTTTATGAATACGGACATTTTAATTCTGACAGTAATTTCCCCTATTTAGAAATATGTGCCCAGGTTCTAGTACTATAGCCTTTTGTGTTTTGTGTGTTTTTTTGTTGTTGTTTTTCTAGTCTTTTTGTTAACTTCAGTATTAATCCATGCTCGGTTAGACGCACAAACAGCTGCTGAACTTAGTTACGAGATGGTTAAATGATGGAGATCTGCTGGGTTTTTGTTGAGTTTACGCTGAAACACTATGATTTCTTTCTTTTTCTCTTATTTTTCAAATATAGAGAAATACATTGTGTCGGTCATAAATAATTGCCCACTCCCCCTGTATTTTTAAATCCACTGTTGGTTCTGCTATTTATTAGTTACAAAAGTTATTCCAATTGTAGAAGGGGTGTGATGATATTGTGTAAACTTGTTTAAGTAAATGCTTACTTTTCCAGTTGCTTCAATAACTTCAAAAGTCTATACTATTTACCGGGTTCAGGAGTTCCCAAACTCTGTTACTTTTGGAAAGTTATCCTTTTACGTTTTTAGTTGTTCATTTCGCTATGTATTTGCTTTTAGTGCGTGACTGTCTTTTTTTTTTCTTTTTTTTTTCTTTTTTTTTTGTATCTTCCTCGTGAGAATTTACCCTTGCTGTTGATTATAAATTGCGACGGTTAAATATATAATTTATGGCAAGGGAATTGAGTCCCACCTTACTCTCAGAAAGAATAAAAAAGGCGTTCTGTTGCCATATTTCACTTCTATTTTGTCTTTTTTTAATAATTAAAGCTGTCTGGAGAAAAGAAAGAGGGTAAAATAAAAAAAAAAAAATACTGAAAACCAGCATTTTCATAAATTATTAAATATTTATAATATGTATGAATTGTGATAAAATTTGTCTTTTCCAAAATTTTTCTATCATTTTCGGAAATATCTAAGTCTGTATCACATTTTTCTCCCTTTTTTGCTGAAGTGTATTGCCACCAGATTTAAGCTGGTTTGAATAATTGAAAATTAACCGGTGAGCCAAAATTCAGTTTCAAGAATTATAAATACAGAAATGTAGAATGAAAACAAGTTAAACAGTTGAGAAAAGGGGATTGATAATCAAATGACATATTTGTACATTCTGCAGGCAATGAGACTTGCCTGATTCTCATAACTTTCAATCAGTTTTCTTCTTGCATTTCAGGTGAACAACTTTTGAGTCCTTTAGTAATGTGTGGTCCTCATGGTCTGCGGTTCCTAAAACCTGTTGAATTGCATCTCCCACATCGACCCGTAGGCTCATCAAATCGATGGAGTGTTGCTTTAAAAAGCGGTGCCACTGAAGAAATAGACCAAGAGAACAAATGGAGGCACCTTTCTTTGCCGCCAGACCTGAAATCAACAGGAGAAGGAAACGTGGTTGTTCTTGTTGATCACTTTTAGTAATATAATAATAATTCACTATTCCTGTCATTTTTATACATTCATTTTTCTCGTTTCGGTATATTATAGCATATATGTCATAACCAAAGGCCTTAGGTTTGGAAAAAAAATTTTGTCTCTCCTTTTTTTAAGTGGCCCTTCAGGCTATTGAACTTCAAAAACCACATGATTGGCAGAAGAAAAAATAAAACTGTTACTATAATTTTTTCTTGGCATAAAAAGGGCTATTAAAGACCTGGGCTAGGGACCTACGCTTTTTTTGGAAGTCTACTTATGCTCACTTTTTTTCACTCCTGTTTACACAGTTGTGCTATTGTCTAAAATAAATTTATTCATTGGCTTCATTTTGAATGTACTCCAATATCTCGGTGTTTGAAGATTAATTCACACATTGACTTGATTATTGATATATTCATTGGTTCAATCAGTAAATTGCAAAATTTGAAAAAAAATGATTTCTTGAAACTAATTTTTCAGCAGTTCTGTGAGTTTGCTTTCTTTCGTCTGAAACAAACTGTATAAGAATGTCAAGACTGAAAACTCTGGGAAAGCAATCAGTAGAAGTAAAATGAGGCTTTACGGCCTGTATTTGACATGTTCCACCTATTCTTATTTTATAACCAATTAGCAGATGATTATCAAAACTTGAAAAGACTATCAGAAATAAAAGTGGGAAATAATAATAAAGTGAGTGAGAGAATTTTAATAGTAGAATAATTTGAAAAAGGAATCTGTTTTCTTTATTGATGCAATAGCAAACTTCCATTACAATGAAGTTGTATCCTAACATGATTGTCCAAAATTAAGGTTGAAATGATTAAAACCAATAACATATTTCCAAAGCTATATTGTTAAATAAAGAGAACAAAAATTAAAATGCGATATCGCTGAAAGTGACGCGACAAAATTAATGTCGTTTTCGGACAAGGGGTAGTCGATTTGTGCTGAAGAAATGAAAATTATAATATCAAACCGCAGCCTATAAAATCATGATGCTTATATCTTTAGCTGTTGTCGCCTTTTTTGAGAAATTTATTTTCAGAATTTAAGGCCTTTCCATGTGATAATGTTGATACCATGGCTATTATAGTAGATACTCTAGATCCAATACTTTAGCAGGATTGACCTTGCCAATTTGAAGTTAGTCTCTTGACTTCGGGCATTTTTCTTTCCGTTTTTTTTATTTTTTTTTATTTTTTTTTTTTTAGCGTAATATTTCTATCCTTTCTGTTCATGGGACAAGAGGTCTTGCCTTGTTTTCTTCGGAAAATAAGGTCATAAATCACGTAAGGAGAAGATACTGTGTTGAGAAAATAGATTTACTTTGCTGTTTATGTACGTATGATATCTTACCACCGGACTATTTTAGGACTAAGAATAATTGTTTGTAAATTTCTATATAAGTGTAACCTGTATAGCCTGCCATTGTTTGTTACATATCAGTGTAAATTATGTTTTTTGCCATTCCTCGTATGGTCGATCTCTATCGTTTTTAAAGATCTAAACCTGTTAATAAGCTATGTAAATTATGTGTATTAGTTTTGTTAGCTCTAATCATTATAGTTGAATAACTGGTACTGCAGAACAACAAAATGCATTGAAGTTCCGTTAAACAATTGTACCAGAGTCCTTCGAGGCCTACTCATGATTTACCAGCACAAGTAAATTTTGGCTTAATAAAGGCGGAGTTACCAGGTGGGGGGCTGGGAAAAAATTGATGAGAATGGGTTATTAATACGTTTTGTGCCTACGTGAAGACTCAACAATACTTTTTAGATGTTGTTAGTTTAGATTATTAATTATGATATTTCTACTTCGAATAAGAAAAAGTCCAAATAAATACACAATAGCTAAGTAACTAAAACTTTTTTTTGCGAGAGAACAAAGCAACTATAGACTATTTTCTTTTCAATTAGGCATAGGGTAAGGCACAAGCACCGAGAAATTTTCTGGGGGCGGTCTATGAACCTGAACCGTCTTGAGCGCTCGTCACAGGTCTATTGCATGTCCCGGCGACCCCAATCTAAATCATTTAAGTTAAATTTGGAGTATTGACGCCAAACTTGGTAGCAACACAGCTAATAAAATAAAAATATATTCGTCTACATAATTTTTATATAACTTTATAGTTTAATGAATCAGCAAATAGGAGTCATTAGAAGCCTACACATACTTTAGAATTTATATTTTCTATTCTGTGAGATTTGTTATATATGTTTATTATGAAAATAATTGTTTGTACATAAAGACTTTATGACAGTCCTGTTTTATTTTCGTATAAAATAGTGATTAGTACATGTGAATTATTATACTCATTTTGTGTATTTTATTGATGCTTCTTGGTCTTATTAAATTTTGTTGTTGACAATCAATAACCAATGTCATAGCGATGTAGAGGAAACATAGTTCCTACGAAACTTAGATGTCAGTAGATTTCCTAGTGGTTGCGGACGACGGTATACTTCTGAGTGATAAACACCTCTGTGATTATTACTGGTTTTCTTCGCTTTAAGTATCTGGCATGATGGAGTTCTCTAAAAGACTGTTTTCTATTTGAAATTATAGTTGGTTTAATTAGGAAAGAAACTGAGGGTACTCTTGAGAGGATTGTGGTAGACTAGTTATCCCTCTCCCCCTGCCATTATAGACCAAAAATACACTAAAAAGACATTTTTCCTTAACCAAACATTTTGTTTTCCCGAATCTCCGCCTCCCCACCTTAGGAAAATTTTGGAAGGCTTGATTCCTTAAAAACATTATATGCCACACTATTCATATAGATT
The DNA here is from genome assembly GCA_029168905.1 of Artemia sp. Kazakhstan ARC1039. NCBI lineage: Eukaryota > Metazoa > Arthropoda > Branchiopoda > Anostraca > Artemiidae > Artemia > Artemia sp. Kazakhstan ARC1039. The sequence continues at coordinate 11,091 of JAQQPU010019531.1, forward strand.
TATACATCCGAGATGTTTGGCAAGAATTCGGGACAGTGAGGTTCTGTTGATATATTTAATTGAAACGAATAGAGATTATCTATCAGGAATCATTGTCTGGTTCAAAAGCATCGCAAACTTTTTTGTGGGACGTGGGGGGGGGGAGGGTCCGAGGGTGCGCCAAACGCTCTCTGTCCCTGATGAGATTTGAGGCTTACGGC
>JAQQPU010019532.1:0-16344 GCA_029168905.1 Artemia sp. Kazakhstan ARC1039
AGTTTGAACATAATACCCTCAGTCGTTCTTGGGATACTGCTGAGATGCCTTATTGGGAATTAGCATTAACACAGTGCATTTTAATTTAATCTTAAGACAACATTTAGTTTTTAAACGTAATGGGCAAATGGGAAGGTGGACGAGGGAGGGAGACAAGTTGCCCTCCAATAAACTTTCGACTATTAAAAAAGGCATTAGCCCTTTCTATCTTCAATCGAATGAGCCCTTTTCGAAGTTTCTAAGACAACTCCTTCGATACGAAGTGCCCTGGTCTAAACAAAAAAAAGAAAAGAGAAAAATAATAATACATCGATCTTTACTATAAAAATGTCAAGCTTTCCAATCACTTTCGACTATTAAAAAAGGCACTATCCCTTTCAATTTCCAATCGAATGAGCCCTTTTTGAGTTTCTACGACAACACTTTCTATAAAAACCTTATATATCCTCAGGGCATAACTTACAACCCTTGCCCTAAGGGCTGGGGGGGGGAGTGTCATCCTCAAAGACCTAATTTTCAGAACTTTCAACTACATTGAAGAAAATTGCTTTCTCAAAATTTTGATTGGATGTGTTTGAGGAAATGGTGGGCGTGAGGGGGCAATCCAAACACTTCCGACTATTAAAAAGGGCACTAGCCCTTACAATTTCCAATCGAATGAGCCCTTTTTGAAGTTTCTGCGACAACACTTTCTATAATAACCTTATATGCCCCAGGGCATAACTTACAACCCTTGACCTGAGGACTGTGAGGGGGTTGTCATCTTCAAAGACATATTTTCCGGACCTTTCAACTACGTTGAACAAAATGGATATCTCAAAATTTTGATTGGATGTGTTTTGAGAAATGGAGGGCGTGATAGGGGGGTTACTTGCCATCCAATCACTTTCAACTATTAAAAAGGGCACTAGCCGTTTCAATTTTCCAATCGAATGATTCCTTTTTGAAGTTTCTACGACAATGCTTTCTATAAAATAAAACCTTATATGCCCCCAGGGCATAACATACAACCCTTGCTCTGAGGGCTGTGGGGGGAGTGTCATCCTCAAAAACATAATTTCCAGACTTATTAACTACGTCAAACAAAATGGCTATCTCAATATTTGGATTTGATCTGTTTGGGGAAATGGTGGGTGTGAGAGGGGTGTTAGTTATCCTCCAATCACTTTCGACTATCAAAAAGGGCACAAGCACTTCTAATTTCCAATCGAATGAGTCCTTTTTGAAGTTTCTACAACATCACTATCAATAAAAACCTTATAAGCCCCCAGGACATAACTTACAAACCTTGCCCCGAGGGTTCTGAGGGGGTTATCATCCTCAAAGACCTAATTTCTAAAACTTTTAACTACGTTGAACAAAATGACTATCTAAAAATTTTTATTGGACGTGTTTGGGGAAAAGGTAGGTATGAGAGGGGGGTTAGTTGCCCTCAAAACACTTTCGACTATTAAAAAGGGCACTAGGTCTTTGAATTTCCAATCGAATGCGCCCTTTTCAAGTTTCTACGACAAAGCTTTCAATAAAAAACCTTATATGCCCCCAGGGCATAACTTACAACCATTGCCCTGAGGGCTGTGGGGGGGGGGTTGTCATCCTCAAAAACCTAATTTCCAGAACTTTCAACTACGTTGAACAAAATGGCTAACTCAAAATTTTGATTAGATATGTTTGGGGAGAAGGTGGTCGTGGGAGGGGGATGATTTGTCCTCCAATCACTTTCGACTATTAAAAAGGGCACAACCCCTTTGAATTTCCAAGGAACGAGCCTTTTTTGAAGTTTCTACGACAATGCTTTCCATAAAAACCTTGTGTGCCCCCAGGGCATAACTTAAAACCCATGCCCTGAGGACTGTGGGGGAGTGTCCTCTTCAAAAACATAATTTCTATGTGGAAATCAACTACGCTGAACAAAATGGCTATCTCAAAATTTTGATTGGATGTGTTTGGGGAAATGGTGGGCGTGGAAAGGGTTTAGTTGCCTTCCAATCACTGTCGACTATTAAAAAGGGCACAAGCCACTCCAATTTCCAATCGAATGAGCCCTTTCGAAGTTTCTACGACAACTCCTTCGATACGAAGTGCCCTGGTCTAAAGAAAAAATAAATAAATAAATAATACATTTTGCCAACATCGTTCTTTACTTAGGCAGCGCTATTGCGCTGCCTATGATACAGTGGTTTACAAATAGTATTTGTTATTGGGAAGTAAAAAGACATTTTTCGTAGGGGAGGGGGAATTTTTTGGGGATGGAGTTTCTACGGAGGGGAATTTTCTATTGGGAGGGAAGTTTCCGGGTGCAAACTTTCCAGGAGAAATTTTACACGGGGGAATTCGACAGGATTCATATAGAAAATTCGCTTTATTTATCTTAATTTCTCGTTGGCGACTACACTTATTATGTGGAGATTTTCTGGAGCTTTTGTCAGCGGGAAGTTTTCAGCGGTTTTGGAATTATCTGGGAGATTTTTACGTGGGAAGGGATTTTCCACGGGAGAAATTCTCCAAGGGGAATTATCACCAGGATAATTTCTCCGCGGGAGAAACTTTCCATTGTGTGTGTGGGGGGGGGGGGGGGCAAAGTTCGAGCCAATTTTCCCAAATCACGTGAAAATGGCGATGAAAACTGAAAATGAGCCATATAGTAGCATAAAGGCAAAGATACACTACAGAAAACTGACACGTTTCTGTGGATGCTTGAATTATACAGACTTATCTTAGGTTTGACAAGATTTCGGAAGAAATCAAGTTTCAGCTGGAAAGGGCAAACTGGGTTCAGGAGGAACTGGGGCTTTGGAGGGGCGGTCGCCCCCTACCCCGTAGCAAATTACGCCACAGGAAGGGACTCCCGATGAAATTTTTTACATAGGCGGAATTCCGTCATGACCTGAAAAACGATCAGAAATTCAATAAAATCAAGTGTTTGTTTTTCAAATGAAAGTATGCTAAGAAATATTTTTCAGGCGGAATCGTCTGCAAGAAATTTTCTGGGGGGAATTTGCAGCGAAGATTTTATGATTTTATGCGGGGTTAACTTTCCATGGAGGACTTTTTCGTGGGGGAAGGAAAATTCCATGGAGGAGGGATAGATTTCCTTGTATTATTTGAAGAAAATAAGAAATTTAATAAAAAAAACAAGTTTTTCTATTGAAAGTAAGTAACATTAAAACTTAAAACGAAAAGAAATTATTTTGTATACGAGGGGGGTTGACCCCTCCTCAATATTTTTCATGGGTCGATTTTGAAAATCCCATTCCATCTATTCAATTCCATCATGCGTCTAATATTGCCCGATTTTACTGACGCCGACTTTTTAGAGCTATTTGGAAAATTTTTCAAAGATTCATGAAAGAGCAAGAAACCCTATCCAGGAAATCAACCATTCGACAACTTAACAGTTTCTTTGTTAGGATCAGTGGTCATCAAACATTAAAAACACTAAAAAGAGTGTTAACAAAATAGCAGCTTATGAGTGGATTTTGGCACCACATAGATTCAAAACGGATTTTATGCCAATAAATATTTCTATGGGGGACTTCATAGGCATTTTCTTGAGTGACAGACTAAAATGATAGTCTGAAGTTGAAGTAATGAATTGGGGCGGAAACAATATTTCAATCGGTTCAATCAAGAAGATTGACTGATTTATCTCAACAAAAGGTTGATCAATGACCAACAATCACTTTGTCATTGTTCTGCATTTCATCAATTTGTCAATTGTCTGACAAATATAATGGAATATAAAATTATAAGGAAAATTCAGTCGAAGTCTAGCATATCCCATATAGCTCCAGTTAACTATAGGGACACCATTAGCGGAGGACCATACCCCACCTCTTTTTTGGAAAACAAGAAAACCTTGGACAAAGAGGCGGGACTTGTCCCAGGCACAGAAAATTCAGGGGCACACAATTTCAAATAAATAATCTAACGGTTATAATAATTTTGTAATTCTTGAAATGTTATTTTCATTAAAATAAAGTAGAGGGGCAGTTGGCAGTAAGTATATGGAAATTGAATTAGAAATTTTCGTTTCCCCCATAATTTCATCCCCATTCCCCCATAATTTTCATTCCCCCATAATTTTATTTTTTTTGAAAATAAAAGTAAGTAAATCGAATTTAATTCATGCGTTTTTTTAGTTAATAAATATATTTTATTAACTAAAATAAGTTTAGTTAATAAATAAGTTTATTAACTAAAATAAATTTAGTTAATAAGTTTAGATATTCTGTATTTAAATTAGTTAATAAATGAAAATTTTGTTAAAAGATGAATTTTTTTTTAAATCTGGCCTGAAAACTAAACAAAGGGGGGGGGGGACTTATAAAGACTTTGCCCCAGGCACAAGCGAGACCGGAACTGCTTAGACGCAAAGCTTCAGTTTAATATACGTGCATTCCGTAACACGCTGATATCAGAAGCAGGCCAATACCAGATATATGTAAATCCTTAAATCGACCATACCAATCAGATGAGACTCGTTAATCCGCGAAATATCTTAAACGACTATCTATGTATATCTTTTGTCTATACTGGCAACTCTCAGCCGATCACTAATCTTCAGCTTAAAAACAATTGTGTGACGTTACACAACGGGTATCTGAAGCTAAGCAAGCACTTATCATTATAAAATCAGTACGTTTGATCAAATAAACCGTGAAGAATTTATATATATTTTGGTAAGTCTGCCGTTTTGTCTCATGGCGGGGAGATGGACTTGAAAATTTCCAGTTTTGAGTTTTTTGGGAGGGGACTTCAAATTTGGTGTTGGGAGAAGAGGGAAAGATATTTTTCTCCTGTCCTTACAAAAGAGTACAAGCTAGGGGGTTTTATTCTTTTTTATACCTGACGTGGAAAAAATAGCAAAAATAAGAAAAAGAGCAAAGTTCTCAACCTAAAACGAGCAAAAATAGGCGAATTAGGACAAAAAAAACTCAGTCCTGAACCATTAGATTTGTGTAACAGTAATTTCAAATTTGCAGATGTAATTTTTTGTATCAAAAGCTTTTTGATTTCTAATGAAATGTGCTAAGCAAGAGCATTAACACATTTCCTTTCGAAATTCTAACAATATTTGTGATGATAAATAATTTAACTGAAATAATTCCTTTTAATTTCAACTTGAAACATAGCCAGTAAATATACCATACTGATCGCTAAGCTGAATTGTTAGCAATAACACAGGTAGCAGAGCATCCACTTTAATATGAGTAAGACTTGGTTTATACATCAGTAACAGAAACATTTTTTTTTATTCTTCATGTTATTCATATAATAAGTAATTCGTATGTGTTTGAACTACTATTATGGAACGTAAAAAGGCATAAACAATAAGAAGAGAACTAGTTCTTTGACAAATTTCGTATTCTCGTAACATACCATACGATAAAAACCCCGGCAGATCCAGTCTCTCAGAAAAAGGATCTGGTGTCGGGCAGGAGCGAGTCTCCAGCATTTTTTTTGGGGAGGGGGGGCAAGAAGGGTCCATATCTGGATAGTCAAAGGGCATGGAATGTATAATATTTTTTTCTCCACATTATTGGAGGGACGCCAATACGCACGCAAACGACGCCCCTGGTGTCGGGGTTGTTCTTCGCTTTAACTGATGAAGTAAATTTGTGGGACAAAAATTATTACTAACAAGAGGAGAATAGTGGAATGCAGATCGGAAACTTCTTTCATAAGACTAGCGAAAGGCCGTAAAGTATTTTGAACTACCATGGAAGGTAACATAGGATGTAAATAGGGTTGGTTTGTCAGAACGCATGCCAAACTTCTCTTTCAGACAAAGCTCGGAAGTCCAAAATAGAAAATCAATTGAACAAGTTTTGAGCAAGTACTGTTTGAATATACTAGTAGGACACTTTGACGCCAAATCATACTACACGTGGAACTACCACGGAAGGAAAAAAAAAAGATACATATAAAGTTGGCTTGTCAAAACACACGCCAGACTTTTCTTCTAAAAAAAAGCTCAGACTTCCAAATAGTCGAAAGCCCGTTTTGAACAAGTGCGATTTAAGGTTATTCGGTTACTTCAGTACCAACTGATACTGAAGGCAGTGTTTCCAGTAGCACCTTTTTATAGTCCGTTAACCGTCGGAACTTTTCCGTAGAAAACATGTAGATTTCGTTTCGGATTCATAAGAATTTCCGTAAGCCACTAGGTGCCACAGAGGTCTTATGGTCCAAGTACAAGACCGCAAAAACCCGGCAGCTTTTTCCACCCTAATCGTTCACAGTTTCAAGATAGGATATTTGTCCAGATTTGAATTTTTTTTTCTCCTTTGCTTACTAGTAAAATTCTCCAAACTTCTAAGGGTTTTGTTCAAAGCCCTTATAACAAAAAGTACCCATGCCCAATACCACAGATGAAAAAAAAACAAAAAAAAAACACAGATCAAATTGTATCAAAATTTGGGCGTGACGACCCGTTGACGTTAAACCGAAATTTAAAATTTGTAGCAGAATTGCCTGATGAGTTAGCCTAGATGTTATAGGGAAAGGGTGAATATGAAATTTTCAACAGGATTCCGCTTTTTCCGCAGGTATTCCGTAGATTCCATAAATGCATTCTTTTCCATAGACAGATATCAAATTCCGTATACCTAGGGAAAAATCCGTAGAAGCGGAAACACTGACTGCAGGGTCGATGATACCGTTTCCTGCATCTATCTCAAAGCCATAAAAAGTGTACACAATGCATTTTGATTTTGGATAACTGGTTGATATAGATTAAAGTGGAACTACCATGGAAAGGAGCAAATAAGGTTGGCGTCAGTAGCATCAATTGGAGGGAGGAGCATTCGCCTCCTCCCCGAGATACCCCTAGATTTTGTAAAATACTTCTTTTTTTATTTCGGTGTTTCCATTGAAAAATAGATTTTGTTGGTATTGTCATAGAAAAAAAAGAACAAAATCAAAACTGTCGCCCTAGATTTGGAAAAATACGTCCCCCCCCTCACTAATTTCCGTGAAACACATGCCAAACACCATATTTTTGTACAAATTTAGTTATGCTGCCCACAATTAAGATATACTTCAGTGCATAAGTTAAATCAAACCGTTCGTGGTGGCGGTAAGTAAATAGCAACCCTTACCAATAAAATTGGAAACTCTAAAAAAAAAAATTAGGAAAAATTGTCATTTTTAACTGATTCATAAACGGTAACTACTATTAACCTTAAAGAATCACATTTAAAGAAGGCAATTCTAGCAGTCGTCCCAATGGCGTGAAGCATCTAATTTTTTTTTTCTTCTTTTTTTTTGAATGAATGAAGCACATCTGCTTCTATAAAAATCGAGGTAAGAGAAATTAGAAACTGAATTAATTAGGTTATATAGAAATGATAATTTATATATTAGGTGTTGAAGGAAATCAAATTGGAAGGAGAGACATAAATCAACAAAATGATACTGCATGGTCGATTATTATAGTGCATTTAACTCGGAGCCACGAAAACGCACATATTTCGGCATGGGACGGCTGAGCTACAACAAGGAGCTATGAAACAAGGCCACACTTAGGAAAGAATGTTAACGAGGGGGCAATGGAGCTTAAATTCATCTGCATTCTATGTTTTGTCAGAAGTTGCTTTTGAGAGTAGTACTATTGGTAGAAACCATTAACCAGTGACAATGCTTTTACTTTGAATAGATGGGTAGGATACAACCCATGTAATGCAGATTTTTAAAGAGAGTGAGTCTTAATGAATACAAAGCTTAAGATAGAGAGACCATAAGAATTCGTCTATTATGATGGCGGATGACCGTACTAATATTTATTGTTAGTATCTTTTAGACTAAAAGCCCAGAAATCAATAGTAATGGCCAGTAGATAATATTTTAGATACAAATAAAGATAGGTTTTATAACTTGACTACAGTAAGGTCTCCATTTTAAGACCTTTCTTTCCTGCAAATAACGAATATCTTTCCTACTAATTGAATTGCAGAAGCAACACTTTAGTCTAACTTCTTTGGTTTCTGCGGAAAATGTTCAGACAGAACCGACAAAGATGACATTCAATTTTGGAAAGCTGAGTATAATTCTGGCCTGCCGCCAATATGGAGGGGTTTTGTTTGTCATTGAGTACAACCAACATCATATAATTTGAATTGGAGTTTACAGGCAATCGAGGTCTATCTAAGGCAGAATTACACAAGGATTTTCAATCAACCTTTGGTAGCCGAGTGTATTGCTCTTTGATTGGCAAAACAGAGCCCAGGGTTCGATCTCAGCTGCTGCAGGGCAGACGGGGAGGCTGACTAGTCGTTTGCATGTATTCCCACGAAGCATCATTTGATACCATATGGGCCAAACATGGCCCATGAGAAACTATTTATTATTTTTCCTAAAAGATTTCAATCTCTGTGTCAGGAGAAGCAAAACGTGTCGCTTCAGTCCCCCTCCCTCCCAAAGTCAGGATTAGTGTAGAAAGATGTGCTTATTGCACCATGTTTGGACCGAAATAATCCGAGGATTTTGTAGGAGCTAAGTGGGTCCGTGGCTCCTACCATAGCACCCAGCCGAATCTCTTCCACAACAAAAGGCATGTTGCCCCATGTTTGAATCAAAATCACGCAATTATTTTGAATCTGTGTTATTGGACCCATAAAGTGGTCCTATTTTCCCGTCAGCCACCATGCCCCTAACGCCCACTTTTTAGCAGAAAGGTAGGGGGCAGGGAGGAGAACATTATCTGAAGCTAAACCTCAAAAGGATCCAAAACCTGTTTGATTGGAGAACCAAAGTAGTAATAGTGGTAAAGGTCCTGAATCTGATTCCGTAATATGCCTTACCAGGGTCATTCATCTATTACTAGGAACGGTACATTGGCTTAGCAGACGGGTTTTTTATGAGCTAACACGCATTTTTTGGGGTCAAGTGGTGATATAGCGGTGGTTAGTCTATATGGAGTAACTTGATTACTTGTTGTTTTTTTTTTAAACTTGGCTACGTATGATGTACTCGAGCAAAAACCCTATAAGATGTTCACACACTACATTCCGTTCTTCATCACGTTTTAAGACATTGATTAAAGTACATTACATTTTATTAACTTTGAAAACAATGGATTCGTCAATTTTCAATGTGAGTACAATTTCATTCTATATCTGATAATCGTAGTTTGGTAACCTACCACAAAATGGCAGAAACAACCACTTTGCAACTGGTTAATCTTTTTGACTACTTAAGACAGGCACTAGAACTAAGGGTACTTATGCACTTAGAAGCCTATTGTTTAGGAGCTGAAACCTCTACATAGTTCTCTTATAGGCTGAAATTTACGGTGCGATTTTTATCAAGATCAGTGGCCTTTTTAGGGATGTTTTTGAAAATCAGGAAATTTTTAAAAGTGCTTAGCTTTCGATCGGTAATTTGGGATTAGAATAAAATGTTGATTCTTTTAATGTATTAATTGTTACAAAAGCTTCCTTTTTAGAGTTTCGGTTACTATTAGCCCGATTTGCTCCTTACTTATAGTTCGTTACCACGTACTGTTGGAAAATGTATTTCAGTGATATTTTAGATCATAGTAGCCTAATGGTGCTTTTGGTCTTTAGAAGAAGAAGAACCAAAACAATTTAGAATCTATGCTGCTTACCTTAGTTTAAGAGCTGAAAATCTATCTAAAAAAAAAAATATATAAATTTGTAACAATGAGTATTTTATTTTGATAATAAAGGAAAATATAAATATTTATTTGATTGAATAAATAAAAAAATTCTTCAGCTCCCCCTTCTTTCCCCTATTTAACACCAGTTTTTTAATGCAAAAATAGGCACATATTGCACCCTGTTTAAATCAGAATAATCCGTGGATTTTTAATCTTTATGATCCAAGGACCAAAATGGACCCATTGTCCCTCCCCCCTGCCAGCTTTTTAGCAGAAAGATAAGCATGTTGCAACTTTTTCGAAGCAGAATAAGGTAATCTTCAGTCTATATGATTGCAAGATCAACGTGGGTCAGCCACTCCACTTTTTCTTTTTTTTTATTTCTGACATTATAGCAGCAATATATTTGACGTTTCTTAACCTTTACTTAAACTAGAATCAATTACCCTCAGAGTAAGAATCAACACCCAAATTGTCAAAAGCGTTTTGACTAACAAATGCCAAATGATATCCTAAACCCCATAAGAAAATTTGTTGCGTTTATTAAAAAGGCTCAAGTAAGGTTTTGTAAAATTTCGTGGTAAACCCAGTTTTTGTCGAATTAAGATTCAGTTGCTCAAAAAAGTAATTGAAAACCCCTGATTTTGAAATCAAGATGTTTTTTTACACTACTTTAGATGCCTAACTTAAACTGAATTATTTTCCAAACCCAAAATGCATTTTTTTTTCATGCTAAATTATGCATTTTTTTTTCATGCTAAATTTTGCCTTTTTTTTAAGGAAGAGGATACGTGCAATAACCCCCCTTTTGAAAAGAAACCGAGACGGAGCGAAGCTGCATTAATGCAAGCCGCAAGACCATCAATTATCAAATATGCTGGTAGAATTACACACGATCTGGACCAGCCAACGACCACCCAACTTATACTGCCAGAGCCCTCTAACCCCAGTGTTAGCTCCACGCAAGCTGGAAGGAAGTTGAAAAGAGAATGGACTGCTTCTCATAATGCCTCTGCCCAGCCTACTCAAGATCGTGAGCTTGACCCCCTTCATGTTTTGTCAAGGAGTTCAGATGTAGAAGCCCAGTCAGAATTTGTAAGTATATACATAATTTTTTCTTTCCCTATTTTCAAAAATAAGGTAAATTTTCTCAGGCACATAGCTTTTGATGAGTAAAACTTAAATTTGTCTCTAAACTATTCTATAATAATAATCCTATTTCATTTTGTTTCATTAACCAAATTAGCAGTATATAAAGGAATGCTAATAACACTGAAATAGCTTATCATGCATTTCTAAAAAAAAACCTTACCTTGTAACTTCTCTCTTCTAACCAAGACGTTTTCTAATGCAATAATCCAATATTCCTTTAAACAAACTAACTATATGAAAACAGACAATTCGCTATTTCACAGTTGACAATCATTCTTAAACTGCTATATATTTTCGCACTAAGCTTTTGCGCATACCCGGTGCTTATCAAATCTCCCATCGTTACACCTGAATTTTAATCCGATCGACAGGTATAATTTGAATTTTAAGTGGGGTTCTTGTAACAGGACGTGTATTTCCGATAAGATATATTAACATAGGAAGAAGGGTTTTTTTTTAATAATCTCCAATTATGTCTTCACAATGATGTGAAGAAACATAATTTGGGCGAACCCATTTCAAGCAATTATTTTCGTTGAAATAGTTAGGGGCATTTTAAAAGATGCTTTCGAGAAAGAATTTGAGGCTGTTCTATTTGAACAGTGTTGTGAAGTCCGATATCCCAACTCGAAAGGGCATCGATCCTCCTACCTCGAGGGAAGCTCCCGGTTCCCAAGGGTCCTCCCAGGGGGGGGGGGGAAGGACCATCCAACATTTTAATTGCACTTTAATTGTTGATATGGATGGAGAAAAAAAAAGTTCTTCTCTCTCTTACAATCATTTATTTAGCCCAGGTCAACTACATCCACAACTTCAAACAAATCCGTAGCCAAAAGACAAAGGAAAATTCGGATTGTTGAGAGAGTTACACCACCAACCGCCAACGTATGGGATTCGTGTCCATTAACCGAAGCTGAGGAACAAGTGCTCATACAGCATACCGCGTCAGTTGAACGATGGTCGAAATTCATTGAGAGTTATATTGAAGAGGGTCAAGCACTAGAATTGGACCCATATTTTGCATTTTTATTCTGAAAATTTTTGGAATAAAACCATTAGTTTTTTTTATCATTCTCTTGTTCTAACTTACCCTTCTAAGAATAAGACTACATTTTCCTGACTAAAACAATATATATTTTTTAACATGTTCAGTTATCATAATGTAAGACATGTGGCAATGTAACTTTTTTTTCTTCTTTTAATTGTTCAGGTGGTGGGACAATGACTATGAGAAATTGACATAGTTTATTAACTTTATAAAAATAACGGTTATTTTACATAAAAAATAAAACTTTTTTTTCTATATATTAATGATAAAGCACCACCACCGACACCGTTGAGTGATGAACCAAGTGTATTTACAGGACCAATTTTGTCACCACCACCGGAGTTCAGTGATGAAGCTACACTAGTTCTAGAGGCTATGGAGTGGCATAGGGGGTTCCTTAATGATGTTTTTAGGGAAATGGCTAGCCTATATGACTTAAGCTGTGATATTGACATGCTTGAGGATCCGGAGTGGACAGATAGTTTTATGCGTGAACATTTAGGTGATGCTACTAGTGCATCTGAACCGGGTCCTCATAACGAAATTCCATCACAGGACAATACAGGCTGGCTCGACCAATTATCCCCAAACACCTTGGAATATGTACTAGGGGACCTCATGCCACATCCCCCCAATGTGATTGAACAAACTGGGAGTGGTGGTGTTATTGACAATTCCCTCTCACCCTCCTCCACCATTCCACTTAATGATATAGATAGTAGTAGTAATACAACAGCAACAGTATCCCCTCTTCCCGATTTTTTTCTGTCCAACTCTGCCTTGCACCAAACATTGGTCTACAGCGCCAAATTCGGTGACCCCTTCAACTCTCTAGTGTCGGGGGATATAATAACAGATCCCCTGGCCATTACACATTCATATACTGATAAGATTCGAGCCATTCTTGAACAACAAATGGGGGTGTGGGGAGTGGGGGTCAGTTTAAAAGCATCAATAGCACTAAAAATATTTTTTTTAATGAAAGTGCGGGTGAGATGTATTCGAAATACTTGCACACAGAGATGTTGGCAATACACCCACATTTATCAAATTATGGGGAGGTTTTTCTAAATTGGGCTAATAGTATTCAAAGTAAGTGAGAAAATTATAACGAGGGGGGTAGTGGATCTGTGGTTTTATTTATTGAAAGTTTAAATGTTAATATATGTAGGTTTAAAAAGGATTTTATTGTAAGAGGGGGAGCGGGGTATATTGAATTAAAATATCATTCAGATTTAGAGGGGTGTAAGGGGATACAACGAATCTATTTCGATACGAGGCTGCAGTGTTTCAAGTATGCATTTTTAATTGCAGCATACAGACCACTTCGAATAGCTGCATCTAGGAAAAAGTTGGACAAAATGGTAGTTAATGGTAGGGAGGGTTCAAAGTTCCCAAAAGTAAATTTTAATTGTTTAAATGGTCAATATCCCGTGACACTAAAAGGAATAGATATTTTTGAGCGGGCTAATGCACATTTAAAGATTGGTGTCACGGTGTTACAGTATGAAACAGAATTTGAAGAGGGGCAGCGTTCCGATAAGGAGGGTGTATTATTTCCAGTGCGGGCTCCTTCAATTGAATCAGTAGAACATTGGGTGTGGCTTCTATACACCCCACCCACAGACTCCGATTCAATTGGTCATTTCAATCCGATTACGGATATTAGTAGGGTTCTAAGTGAGGGTAAAAATCGGAATGTACGTTATTACTGTCCAACATGCCTCTCAAGATTTTGGACTGATTTAAAGTTAAAGCATCACATGAAACACTGTAAACGTCATGGATACCAGGCTGTGGAGACGGTAAGCGGAGATAGAGCGATCTTACGTTTTAAAAATTTTCAAAACACGCTCCTGCAGAGCAATAAGATCGCTCTGGACTGCGAGGCTAAGCTGACAGACGTGTGCGATCCGTCAAATTCAAATCGTGTTAAAATACATGAAGCCATAGGGGTCTCTTACGCTCACGCGCAACGAGATTCCAATAATACCATGCAAGTGTTGGATGTAGTTGAGATGTTGAGTGACGGTGAAGACTGCATGCGCTCGGCATTGGTCAGTCTAATCAAAACAGCGAACGGTGCAATTTCGCGCCTTCGTTATACAAACTATCCTATGCTCCTATCACCAGATGACATAGTGACCATTAAAAATCGTAAAATGTGTTGGGTTTGCAAGGGAGAATTTGATGATGGTGTTGGGAATGGGGGGAGGAGGAAGGTGATCGACCATGATCATTTGTGGCAGGAAATTACATCGGGAGGGAGTAACTTTAGAGGGGTAGCACACCAGTCATGCAATTTAAACGTTAGACAACAATATTTCGTACCTGTTTTTATACACAATTCCAATTACGACTTAAAGTTTTTTCTTCCGGCGTTGGCCCGCATTGCCAAGGGTGGAGTTGTAGATGACGCATGGATAGATGGTTCTTTTTCATATAATATCATACCCAAATCATCGGAGAAGCTACTGCTGCTAGAATTCATGTGGAAAACAGTTGACAAGGGTAACACGTGCCTGAATAAAATCCGTTTTTTAGACTCTTTCAGCTTCTTCCCCAAATCTTTAAGTCAATTGATTCAGGTGCAGAAAAGTGACAATTTTGATAGCTTCCCCCTCCTCAAACAGCGCTTCCCCGATGATGAAATGTATGATTTATTAACGTGTAAGGGTATATATCCATATGATTATTACAACTCTGGCTCGAGGCTAGATGAGGTGTCACTACCGCCCATTGAAGCTTTTTACAATTCTCTTACTGAGAGTGAGTGCACCACTAGCGACTACGAATTTGCTAAGAGGGTTTGGGCAAAGGGCGGATGTAAAAATGGGTGGGATTATTGTAAACTTTACTTGGCCAGTGACGTACTCACTCTTCTGGATATTGTGTGCAAAAATACGGATAAAATCTATGGGAAATTTGGGTTTGATTTAGGTTATTATTTTTCCACTCCCCATTTGGTGATGGACTTGATACTTAAAATCAGCAAAGAAGAAATAGGTCTGATCGCCGATGTGGATCAGCATCTGTTTGTAGAGAGATCAATGAGGGGTGGGTATGTTTTTCACGGGGATCGTATCATGAAAACTGATCCGAAGTGGACAGCACACCGATGAAAAGTCGGACGCAGTTTTTTTGGATATGAATTCTCTTTACCCATCGGCAATGTCTCACTACTGTTTGCCGTGTGGCAATTATAAATGGCTTGACAATCCCTGTGCTTCGAATTTCCCCGACATTGCCAGTGTTGAGGAGAATGGGGCACAGGGATGGTTTTTTTGAAATTGACGGTGGAATACCCATGGAAATCCATGACTCGGTAAAAGACTTTGTTTTTCCGTGCATAAATAGACCGGTGGGTAGACTCTCTGAGCCCCTACAATTTATCTTTAGTAGAGGGCGGGAGTATGCACTGGGTACCTTCAAAACAAAAACTAATTGCCGACCTCAACCCGAAACAGAATATCGTTGTTCATCACGTGCTATTGAAATGGATGGTGTCCAATGGTTTCAAGGTCACAAAGATTCATAGAGCCCTCCAATTTGATCAAAAGCCTTACATGAAAACGCTTATTGACACCTTTGTCAGTAAGCGTTCACAAGCGAAAACGAAGGTTGAAAAAGAAGTCTATAAACTCATTTTGAACTCAGCTTTCGGTAAAATGTGCGAGAGCGTACGACACAGAAGTCGATGTGACATTGTAACCAACCCCAAAGATTATGCTCGAATCATTGCGGATCCAAACTTCACATCGTTCACAATCATAGACTCCAATATGGTGCTCCTACATCGCAAGAAAAGAAACATTGTATTAAATAAAAATATTGCAGGCGGAAGTGCAATAACTGAAATATCCAAGAAACTCATGTTGTCATTTTATTATAATGTATGCAAGGTACAGTGGCCGATTGAGGGACAAGTTCAAGTGTACTACGGGGACACTGATTCACTCCTGTTAAAAGTCAAAACTGAAAATCTATTGAATGATTTGGAAAATGGCGAGTGCATTAGCTCACGAATGGACTACACTAACTGGGACGAATCCCTCTACCCAGAGCTAGTGAAACGCCAGGCCCCAAATCAATTGTTAATGTTAAAATCTGAAACGGGTAGCGATCTGATATCCAGTGGTGTGTTTCCTGGTCCGAAGGTATACTGTGTGGAAACGCACGGCAAGGATATCAAACAAGTTTGCAAGGGGGTACCTACACACTTTGTAAAAAATAATTTCGACATGAGTGTGTATAGAAACTGTGTGGAACGTAGTTTAGTGCCAAGGGCGAAAGTCATGGCGATTTGCTCTTTACAATTTAAAAACTACACAGTTAGAGTTGAGAAAAACGCCATGTCGGCCATATCGGACAAAGTCTATGTACTTGAGGATGGTGTGAAGGTACTACCACACCGTCATTATTTAATTTCAGACCGAGTTGAATGTACAGAGTACAGAAAACAACTCGGTCTAAAAAAATTAACTTAAATTCACTAAAAAAAAGTATAAATTGGGTGGGAGGG
>JAQQPU010019533.1:0-16342 GCA_029168905.1 Artemia sp. Kazakhstan ARC1039
AATACATAGCTAATAGATACTTCAACTACTCGTATTATGCAAGGGTTTTGAAACGTCACAGCAATTTCGTTTCTACCAAATTTCTACCTCTCTTGATGAATAACGAAGAAGGCCAGTTTCCAGCCAGCAACTTGTGAATTTTGAACTCATGAATAGGCTCGAATCTGTTGTAAATTTAAGCTGTGATTTGAGAAAGACTGATGAAAACATTAATGTTTGCGGTCAACATTGATCGCCCCGGCGGCGCGCCGCCTACATCTTAACGGCGGCGCGCCGCCTACATCTTACCGGCGGCGCGGCGTGGCATGCTATTTTTGGCCCCGCCGCCGCCGGTCTTCCCTCATCGGCGCGGCGCCGGGGTCTAGTTAAGATCATTGGAATTATGAAGACAATCTAAGTTTTTATATGGCAACAGGTCAAAGAAACTTATATATTATATATTAAATGTTTTTTTTGCTAACTTAGCTGCGGTCCGTTGACACTTTTCAGCATTGACCTCATCCTGATTTTCGGTCACAAGGTAATCGTGAGCGAAATTATGTAACACATTACGTTTTGGAATTTTGACCTGCCCCCTTATTAAGTTACTGTAAATTGAAATTAATATTCTCTTTCATCTCTTTTAATACTAATTGATATTTTTTTATCTGTGGAAATTTTTTTTTTCTGTAAATGGAATAGCAGTATAGTCTAAGAAATTATTTACAGATATTGAAAAAAAAGAAAGTAATTAACAATTGAATGTTTGAATTGTTTGACCAATCCATGGAGTAGTACATTAACTAAGATCACATGAACTTAAATCTAATAGCTAACTTCACAGACATTGCATTAAAAATATTTAAATTTATTGAGATAGTCCATCTATCTTTGATAAAATGAAGCAAGTCCTTCAATAAAAAGTAGAAGAAGACCAGAAACGTTTACCTCCGCTGTTGCTGAATGCTTTTGATCTTCCCTGCCAAATACAGATATTGAAAAAATGAAGTCACTGATAATCCAGCGCATGTCTGTTGCAATGTTTTGAAACAATAATAGTGATGGAAAAAATATTTATAATTTGAGCTTAAACAGCAGTGAGTGAGGTTTTGGGAAAATACTTTAATGACCGTGAATAATTCAAAAATGGCTAAAAAATTTTATGAACTGTTCGAATGAACTAGAGTCACCTTGAAATAAGTAAGTAAGTAAGTAAATTTATTGCCCGAAAATTCACATGGAATTAAAACGGAGTATAACAAAGGAAAAAGAAAAGTCACACTAGGGAACATCACCAAACATATTTGATGTTCATTAGCAAAACTACTGGCACAGGATGGCTAGCAACGGGTTCGCTCTTCCCTTAGCGTGTTTCAAAAAATTCTCGGCGACACGGTTAACACAGACTGTTGAATCGGATACACCATAATTATGCATGATATAGAAGTTACTCGCCCATGGTGGAAGTCTCAGAAGGAACTTCGTCAATTAAAAAAACAGAACTCTTACTTTTGCATACTGAGGGGAAGACAGGTATTTCCCAAAAGATGCTATATAGAGTACATGTGGAAGGGCAATGGCATTATACAGCGACGCAAGATATTTACGGCAGAACCGATGTCTATTACCAATAATTGACCCGTACACAATCCGGATTTTCACTTCTACGTGGCGTATAAGCAGCGTCCTGTTGGAGTGGAGTCTTCGACCGATTGGTAAACCAAGGTAAGTAATACTCTCAGATGGTTCCACAACTGAATCACCCAAATGGATTTCTTCTTCGCACTGCTCCGCATTGAGAAACAAGATGGCAGATTTTGACACATTAAACGACAAAAATACGTTATTGTATTTCAACACATCAAAATTCTTCGATAGTCGTTCAACGGACCTGTTCAAATTAAGCAAGTCGTCAGCATACATCATCAATGAAACATCTATCCCTTTTGAAACACAAGAAGTAGCTACTTGGGCTTGCGCCGGCAGAAAACTATTGTTTTACAAACTCGGAGACACAATTGAACCTTGCATGACTCCTTTACGGACCGGTACAACAGCGGATTCGACCGGATTTGAGGGTATTTTGATTTGCGCTCTAAGGTTATTGTACATATAATATAATAGTCTGACAATGCACAAATTTAGCCCTTATTTATACGCTTGTAGAAGGATCTGCGCGTGCACCGACAAGTCAAACAAAATAGCCTCAGAATCAGACAAAATAACAGCAAGGGTGAACAGAGCATCAGCACAACCGCGCCCCACCGTAAAACCAAACTGGTGGCTTGGCATTTGGTAACAGTGTCTAACATTTGACAATTTAAGCATTTCTAGAAGGTTGCATAAAACTGGCGACACAGTAATTGGGCGATACGAGGAGCATAGGTTGGCTGGCTTCCCATTTTTCAGGACGGGTGCAAGTTGCCCTGTACAGAAAACATCGGGTACAAAACCGACTACGAATATTATCCGGTACAATAATTTTAACATTTCATACAAAACACGAGTACCATTCACAAGGTGAAGTGCACACAAACCGTCAACTCCACGTGTTTTTTTTCTTTTTCAGCCTATAGGCATTTGTGGTTACATCCGAAACAGATAGGTAAAGTTTGGAAAACTCGAGTTTGATTTTGGAATGTTAACTAAGTAGGCAAACAAGCATGCGCTAGGCGAATGAAAAAATAGTAATGCCTAGTGTAAAATACTTGTTTAATTTTGATATATTCATAAACTTTTTGATAATGTGACAAATAAGCCTGAGTTACTGCACGTTAAGTTGCTAAAGTCAGTCCTGGCAAGCTTCGGCAGCACCACGAACTCATCCGTCTTTTCGTTCATTTGTAAAGTTTCGGTATTTTTGTATTTGATTTGTTTTGTGTTTTTTCATTTCTTTTTTTTTTGTACTCTGCTCTTCTCCTGTGTTTATTAGCGGGTTGTAAATAAAGCATTATTAATATTATGTATGTATGTATCTATGCATTTCCAAAAAAGCCATCGGGCCATAGGAAAAAAACAGAAAAAAAATAACGTACTTAAATATGGATTTTCACGTAAACATTTATAAAGCGATACATCTTTCACGATGTATCAGCCCTTCATCAACATACTTAGCCAGATTCCTTAATGTCATTTTAACTCATGATCCTACAACCCCTTCCACGCACCTTCTATCTGCCAATACTGACGAAAAACACTCATTTCTCAGATCCGCCAATTCTTTACAATTCCCCAAAAAATAAAAAATATCCTCGTCCTCTTCCCCACACATCGGACAAGGGATTGGGTTAACACTATGACCCCTAAATTTCCTCTCTCTTTCCCCAATATCAATGGACCCTCCCCTTAATTCAAAATACATTTTATTTCATCCCCTTTCAACCCCAACTTAAAATAAGCTTCTTTCCCCCCCCACCGTGTCTTTCACCATACTTTACAGACTCAGAGATCCCGAGGCCTCCTTATTATTATATGGGCAGACATCTTGGATTGGGTCGTATATTGTTCAGGTTTGCAGGGATTTCCGCATTTGAGTGACGAACAGATATAGCGTTTCACTTACAAAATATCCCAACAAAAATAATATAAAATACAGAAAAATACAAACGAAAATAACTCGTTTCACTCAGCCAATCAAGTAGTACTTTAAGCGAGACTACATTAGCCAAATCCCCATATTAGCTCATACAACAACTTATTTGTGTAATCGCATTAAATGACCATTAAAATATTCAAACCTATTTGGATAATTTAACAAGTCAGCATCAAAAAGTGATAAAATGAGCCCCAATGGAGAAAGAAGTCCTATTTCCGAAGCAAAAAAGGTCATTTTTATCTAGAAAAAAGCTACGTCTGCCTACTTCTTAGTTTACCGTGGATATAATCAGAAAATTTCCCGCTCTACAGCAATCAGTTTTTTTCAATCTTTTCTGAGAATGAAACGTCAGCATTTTTTAACACTTGAGGTATACAATTACAAATCTACTTGACCAATATATCTTCTTTTTTTATGACGGACACTTCAGCTCAGCTTTGAAAAAAAAGAAGAAAATCTATTTAAACACCCGGATGGTATTTCGCACATACCAGGTTCCATCAAAATAACTAAAATGCGGCGGCACCAATTGGGTGGTTGGGGGTGTTGGTGTTATTTGCCACCAATAGCTTTCTTTTTGTAATCTAATCAAAAATTTGTTGTTGCTATTACATTTGTATTAAAAAAAAATACCACCTAGATTTTGAAAAATCCTTTTGCCCCCCCCCCCCTATATTTCCGTCAGATGATATCATCGTTCAAACCTACTATAATGAGGAGATTTTTCCACAGCGAATGGTTAATAATATTGCTACTGTTTTGCAACCTACGGTGCGACTGAATCAATTTTCCAAACATTTGACAATATCAGTTTAATCTAAAAAAATCAACCAGATTTCGGAGTTAGGCAAATTAGGAGGTAGGCGGAGTTAAATCATCGTGCCAGCAAGATGATTCGATTCATGTTGAAAAAACACCCAAACGCACAAAAAACTCCAGTATTTTGGTTGTAAAAACGCACATTTAACGTAAACGGTTCTAAAAATTTCAAAGATCCTAAAATGGAAGGACAAAATTTACATGCCTAGGTTCAGATATAACAGTCTAAAATGCATCTTTGCTCTCTGGGGCCATCAGAAAGGTCCAGTAGTCTTCCTTCTTGTCAAATTTTGAATTCACACATCTAAGCATCTAATATATATGCAATATTGGTAAGCAAACACTGGAAGTACGTTTTTTTGTCACTTAAAAAGATAAAACATTGCGTTTTTTATGTTTTCGCACTAGAGGTGCGTTTTTATCATTTTTCTCTAACTGTCCAGTGCTTGATATCTGTCTAGAGAAAAAGATCGTTCTAAATTTATCCGCGAAAATTGTGTCACTGATAAATTATATGAGATAATAGATTATAATTATTAGATCATTAGATCATTAATCATTTTCTTAAAAACAACTTGTTATAAAATCATAGGAAATACAAACTTACGCTTAGCTTAGTGGCATCCTCCGAAGTAGCGGTTGCGTGGTAGCTTAGCACTTCTAGAGTTACACGTTGTTTGGCCATTGCTAAAACTGTTTTTTCATACCTAAAAATAAAGAGAAAGTCAGTGCTAAATTAATTAATTAATTTATCTATAAACCACACAATCCAATAGTAGATTGTGGTAGAATAAGAACAAGAAATGTCGGTTTTCTATAAGTACTTGTATAACCACCGTCCATCAGAGGAGCTATCGAAGCTCGTTCCTGATAAAGGAAAGCCCTTGCGATCAACTCGCCGAAATACACCTCGTCAGAACTACCTTGAGCAGGGTACTTCCCGCGAAGAACATCTGAAAACGAGTTTCGCCCGGCGATCGGTTGTAGCATGGAATAGATCGCCGGCAGAGGTAATCCCAAAAAATCCTTCCCTTGACGCGTTCAAGAGAAGGTATAACAAGTACCTCAGTGTTAGAAAATGGGTTAAGTACAAGGACTAGCGGAAAATCCTTATTTGTGATGGAGCAGTGAAGCCTGTAATAAAAAAAAAGAAGAACATATTATAGAATTCATTGTCAACGAAAAAACAAAAAAAAGTTTAGAGGGGGTAAATGCGCATAAGCGACACAAGAGAAAGTTTTCTGTACCAAATCTTTAACTTCGAGATAACATAATGATACAAGATAAAGAAGAAATTAATAAATTTAAATTAATCTGTCTGAATTCTATTTTAGTTCTATCTGAATTCTATCCCTACTGCGGATGAAGGATAAGATATTGCCGAAGATTGTCCTTTTCGGCCAACCGTCTAGGGTTAAAGGGAAAGCAGATCGTCCGCGGTTGGGGTGGGAGGATGTCGTAAAGAAAGATTTAAGGGAAACGGGAACTTCCTGGGAGGGTGTAAAGAGGGAGACCTTGAATAGATTAGGACGGAGGAGGAGCGTGTGCAGCTGTGTTGGCCTATGACAACTTGGTGCTGCAGGGAGTTGTTAGTAGTAGTAGTCGTAGGATTTTTTAATTACCATTCTTAAGAATAGGGAAATACTTAAGGCATAAAGGACAGAATGATCACAGAAGGTCGAGTATAGTTTGGCCAGAAGGTTTTTCACTAAAAATAAATATATAGTGAGTGTTTCGTAATTAATTTATTTATTTATAAACCAGACAACACAGTAATGTGTAATAACGGGTAACTATAGGGAAAAAAAATTGAAAATACACAATCACCGAAAAATCAAATTGATCAAAACAATTAAAGAATGTGTGTTTTCAAAATCTCACCCTCTGTGAATGGGCTTCTGTTGGTACCAATAAGATACAACAAAACTGGCAGATGTTGTATGGATGTAGATGTTAAAAAAAAATCTTTAAGAATTTATATTAATTTCAAAATTTCATGCACAATCATCAATGTGTTCAAATTCTTTAAAATATTCAATAGAGCCAAAAAGAAAAAAGTGGCTAGGAATAAATAAAACTTCTTATTAATTATAAATGTTCTACACTCATTTTCAGCATACACATTGTATTTCAGACACGGAAGTTTAGTAATAACTTTATTAATTAACAATAGAAAAATCTTACAAGAGGTCCATTGTGCCTCCATTGTGAAATAGAAGTTCGACCTGACCTGTAATGTACGCTTATATAATTTGATACTCAAGAATGGATCATAAACCACGCAATATAAAATACTATTTCCGAAAAAAAATCAAGCAATCAAATTCACTAACGTAGAGATACACGCTTAAGCCACAAGCACATACATCGTAAAGATTGGTGAATTAAATGAATTTATGTTTGCATACACGCCTCAGATAATGCATAATGAGAATTATACCGTAACATCTGGAGCCGTTTGTCCGCGTGTGGCAAGTTTATCATGATACTCACCTTAGATAACCCTTAGCAGTTTCTAACATTTTAGTTTCAAATCTTCCCTAAAAATTACAGAGACCCCTACAATTTTTGGTACGGAAATTATGAGATGTTTATAGGTATTTCTGGGCGCTAAATCCAAAAATACAATTATTTTTTTTATCCTAGTAGGTGATATCTTTATATAATGGCTTTGAAATGATTTTTTGGTGAATCTTGTTTGTTTTTTTTTTTAAGTGAAAAACAATTTAATTGCTTGAGAATTTTTCTTAGTGCATCTTGTTATGCTGAATTTAAATAAAGGCGATGCGGTACCAACCGATAACTGTGAAACAGATTTAGTGCAATGGAATCCTCATAGCAGAACTAACGAATAAAGATATAAAACAAACAGGACGGACAAATTTCGGCGTAAAACAAAGCCTTAAAAAAAAAAAAATCATTAAGCTACTGCTGAAACTGTATTCATTCAAAAAAGCTGTTTTAGTGAATTTCTCCCTTTTTTTAAGAACGCGCTTCATTTTCGTCTTAGGAAATGTTTTAGAGTTTGGTTTTTCGAACTATAAAATAGAAAATAAACAACCATATCCAAAATTAGTTTTACAATTTTTCTACAGCTGACAAGCACAGTTCATATATACTAAATAAATAAAATTAATACTATTTAAAAAATCAGATAGATTTATTTAGTATACACTAACACATTAAATATTCAGTTCATATTTACGCATACATTTCGTAGATTTTCTCATCCCTCAAGTGTTTTTTTTTTCAGCGCATTCCAGCTGTTTTTCTTTTTTCTTTATTATTTTTTGCTTCAGTGGTAAAAACACTAGAACTGTTGATTATAATAGCGTATTAAGACATAATTCATAATAGAGTGGATCAATACAGTGGTACCAGATATTTGGTCTACGACAACATAGCCAAAATACCGAAAATTTGCAAAAGCGAAAATTTTTTTAAAACGACTCGCTTTAAAAAATGAACTAGGTCAAATAATTCAGCACAAAAAAAAAAAAAAAAAAAACAAAACAAAAAAACACCGAAATGGCGCAAATCCATCCGTCTAGCAATACTAGTTCGGTAGTTGACTACTGCTGGCGAACGTTCCACGACGGCCTCAATAAAGTAGAAAACAAAACTTTAGGGCTCGGCACACGTAGCTGATTTCGGGAACCGATTTCAGCATCAGTGGACAAACGATAGCGGTACGAAAAATTCGTTGAAGGAAAAATTCATTGCGCGAGATTTTCAAAACAAAACATCATGGACACAAATAGTCAACTGGAGTTTATTAATAGTTGCATGATTGATCTCAGCTTAGTTCTCAGTTTAGTTCTCAGCTCAGTAGCGGGGTCTTTCACCACAGACATCTCTGGCTGACTATTTATTTGTATCCCTATTTCTTTTGTGATGATCATGATGAAAATCACGCTGATTTTGTAAATCGGCGCCGAAAACTACAACATTTTTCAAGCTCAAATCGACGCCGATTTCTTTTAAAATCGGCGCTGATTTGGAAATCGGTTCCCGAAATCAGCTATGTGTGCCCAGCCCTTTGGGGAGGAGTAAAGCGAAAGTGGAAAGAGCACTTGGCTGAAGAGATGTCAGTTAGTGTAATTATTTATAGAAAACACAACACAGCTGATCGCAATTATTATGAAGTGATATACTGCATCAACCTGGGATATACTGCATCAACCAGATATCTATGATGTTCATAGTATCCACGAATTAAGCGTCCTCATTGTGCTACACAGTGACATTGGATTTTAAGCACACAATACAAACAAATCGGTCAATATGTGGTAAGATGAAACTTGGAAAAGCTTTCGTGTCTCCTCCCGGCATAGAGCCACCCATTCCGTGAATGGGCACAAGTTACAGGGTAGTTTTCTTCCCCTCTCGACCTTTAATTATGGTTGAAAAGAGCTGTTGTCTGTTCTTTCATCTTTCGAGATTGTTGTCAACTAAGAATTTAATTTAAGTAAGAATTTAATTTTAATTTACTACATAGTAAAGTACGTATACAATGGAAGATATAGAAAGTGCAGTAGCAAAACAAAGCCAAAAAACTCTAAGTTTACCAGCTAGGTGAAGCACATTGGACAGGAGCACACTTACCAGTTTTAGTAGGTTGTTGCTAAAGATACTTACACATTTGTATTGTGAATTCCAAGTCCACAGAAAATGGCAAAAGCTTCCACAAAATTTTCATCATTTTTTGTGAATGGCAAATCATCAAATTTATTCACTAGCTACAAACAGAAAAAGACAAGTTATTTTTCATAGGTTAAAGAAAAAAAAAAGTTTAAAAAAATCTTTTTGCTTTATTATATAAATAAATTAGCCAAAGAGTCTATCAGACTACAGACATAAGAACTATAAAAATGCAGCGGATACCCGTTTATGATGACCGGAGAATTTTTTTGCCCCTTCATCCCACCCCACCCCTTCTCTCAGAAACAAAAAAAAACTAAGTTTAGACTTGGTCGTCCAATCATGAAACCAAAACAACGACTTCACAAAAGACTTCAAACAAGAGACACAACGACTTCAATGACTTCACAAAATTACGTATAAAATTTGTCAACTTTTAACGAAACGTAGTGACTGAACAATAATGAAAACACTCTCTTAGATTGTATACTCGCTTCCTGTACCCGCTGTTTAACGCCACACGATAGTTTTTCAGACGTCAACATTGGGGATTGACGGAGAGTTACGTACATTAGGCAATAATGTAGGTAGATTTTAGACTAGATATACTAGATAAAATAACCAATAGCAAAAATGACCCAAAAGGCAAAAACCTCCACTCTGCTGTCTTCAATGCAAAAAAAAGAACTTAAACAAAGCAAAATCACAAGAAGAAAAATCTTGAAGAACTACAATATCAAAACTCAGAGTGAAAAGAAACCTTAAAGCGTGAGCTATAAACACAAGCAATAAAAAAAACCTCTTTGTGCAAGAACAGTAAAATGGTGATGCAGTTGTTTTTATTCTGTCAAGGTTTGCTGAAGGTTTGCTCGCACTGAAGATGGCAAAGCGGGGTGTTACCGCCAACATATTTCCTTTCTTCTTTAAATATTTACTAAATTGCTGAAAACCTTATCTCCGTTTCCCTTCGTGGCTCTTTTTTTAAGATGGGAGGAGTCATTCAAAACAGTTTTTATTCTCTGATTAAAAAAAAAACAAAAACAAAGGGATAAAAATCCTCCAGAGTTATTACTGGCGCATAGGGCGTCGAACCGACGTTTCAGTTGCTGGGTCTTTTAAAAAAACTGTAGCCATTTAAGATCCGTTATTGCTGTTATTATAATTACACTTTATGAATCTTTGCAAGTAAATCTTACGAATTGTTCATGAAATAACAGAGAATCAAATAGATTTCTGCCTAAGCTCAAAGCAAAAAAAAAAAAAAAAAAAAAAAAAAAAAAAAAAAAAAAAAAAAAAAACAAATGACAATCGAACATAACACTAAAATTTCAATTGGCGAAAATTAAACAAATCTATTTCGATTGGAATAATGAATAAAGGTTAAATCTACTTAATAATACATTTTGAATGTTAATTGACAGTGAATCCATTTTTCAAAACATAGGGAATTCCATTTTTATAACTAATTAGTAAAAAAGAAGCAAGATGACAAAAAAGTTATAAGTTAGAGCAATAGTCTCCAAACCACGGTGAAGTGACACATTCAAGCTTGGTGAACTTCATTTTATAATTTGCTCAGGATGAATACTAATGGGCAGATTAAATCAAAAGTCTAGCCCCATTGTGATATATACGATGTTGGTGGGGCCAAAGAGTCTTCTGGGCAACCTTTGTCGCATAAACGGTAACTTTGAAGGAAGAAATTATAAATGGTAAATCAAACTGTAAAAACGGTAATTTAACGGCAAACAAACATAAAAATTGGTTTGATGCTGTTGGGCATCATGTCGACAACATTTCAGGATAGAATGAAAACCTTTTAAAAGATCTTAGAAAAAAATACCCTTTTGCGGTGAAAAAACAAAATGAAATTTCGGAAAACGAAGTACGTCAATCTTCAGCGTATTCAAGTTGCAAGAGGTTGGTGTATCAATTTAAATTTGGGAAATAATGTCACATAACACTTTTTGAATAGCGACGATTTATTTGATCCAGTCTAGACATATTTAGAAATTTCCTGAGCTAAAGTAGAAGACAATTTAATTAAATTAAAAGGAAAATTAAACCTGTATGACTCCAATTATCTTGGAAGATGCATTTCTTATTGGCATGGCTAGTATAGTTCTGTGACCGAAGTCCTGTCCTTCATCAACATTGGGATCGAACCGATGATCTTCATAAGCATTAACTATATTCACCGACTGCAAATAAACACAAACTGAAGAAAGAAATTAAAAAAAAGCTCAGGCGCTATTAATGTAAATCAAGATGGAATGTATTTTATGCAAAACAGAAAATACGTAAAATTCTGAAAATTACAACATTTTAGTGTGCTAAGAATGTTTCTCTGCAGCTTACACCATACGCCCCCCCTACACCTGTAATTCATGAAGAAAATATTTAATAAACACTGTTAACACTTAAGTTTCAAAGACCGGAAAACCGGTGTAAAACTTAATCTAGTACTTCTCCTGCCTAACGGTTGTCAGTACTACATAGTACTGAAGATCTTACTTCCAAAAATACACAAAATAAATATCTCATTCAGGGAAAATTTATACGAATAATTAACCAACTCTCTCCTTGGCACCCGCAATGGTTAAAAGATGTACCCCTCCTCATCCCCTCCAGAAATTTAAGAAAAAACATTTTCACTCTTTCAACCATAAGACTGATTTTCTTGTCGTGGGACAACTTTCCAATATCACTACCGAGAAAACAGAAAAGGATCAGCTTAGACTTTTGCACCAATGAGAGACCTATTGAAGTTTAAAAAGCACAAGTGGTACCATTTTTCTGCGTCAGTCTCAAGCACAGAAAATAAAAAATAACACTCAGCGGAGATCACAAACAGAAATGATTAGTAAAAGTTGATAAAAGTATTTTCAGACATATGGGAAAATTCCTTTTTGGATCTCAAAATTTTTCTCTTCTTTATTGTAAAACAAAAAATTTGACAATGGAGCAGGGAACACTCACACATCTTGAGCCTTTTTGGATTTTAGTTTAATGTGAGATCAAGCTTCAAAAATTTGTACTAAAAGGAGAACGATACCAAGCCAAAAACAAAATTTCTGTATTAATCCCCAAGATCGAACTCCGGGATATGCCCTTTAGCTCAGTCTCAGTTCTTGCTTTCGTAAAAAAAAAAATAAAAAAACATTAATGGGAATCAAATTAGATTTCAGTTTTGCCAATTTTCTCACGACAGATCTTCTGCGTTCTTGCAGGGGGGGGGGATCAAGGGGTAGAATTTTAGCTCCTACAAGTTTATGCTGGGTTGATTCACTCAAACGTTTACTTCAGTTTCCATTATCGTGGCCTAATTTTCGAATGCAGTATATTTCTTGGTTTTCTGAAGAGTACTCTTTGGATACAAGGACATAATCTGATCCTTCTCTCTACCTTTCCCCCCTTCTATCACTGCAAACAATCTCTTCCCAGGACCCTGTCAAAAGAGCCAATAATTGAGGGGCTCAATTAAAACACTCAAACTTCCCTGCTTGAACAGAGCATTCCACTCGTAAACAGAAAGATGGCTCAAAGAAATGAAAACTTGGCGAAACAGCTTCAGATGGCCCTCTCTTATATAGACTATAAAACTTTACACTGGCTCATACACTTTAGGCTCAAGACACTGAAGGTTCTATTCATTTTAATTTCTTTATTTTTTAAATATTAATTTTTATTCATATAACCACGTTTACCACGCGAAAAAAAATTAATGTGTTAATAGATCCTTTGCTCACAGAACACAACAAATAAACCAGCCTAGGGAAATTAAGATAAATGCAGTGCCTTTCATTGTCTTAAGCTTCAAGGAAAAATCAAAGCATGATATTTTATGGCTGTCTTTCAAATCAAGTAGTTGTAGTTCTTACAGAGAATTAAATATTTTCAAAGTATGTATAGCGTAAAAGAACAACTTCTGACCCCCCCCCCCCCCCTCCCCCCCTCAATAAAAAATAAAAGTGGGGGGTTTGAGGCCCAAAAATACGGTTCTCGAAACTTGGTCCGTTCTCCCTCCCAGATAAGATCTTCATATTACCTGATAAATTCCTGCAGAACCCATGGAGTATCAACAGTCACTCATGAGGTACGCAAAGGAAACCTACCAAACGAATTAACCGTCAGTGAGAAAAAAAATAAGCCTTTTCGGAGGCGGTTATGGTTAAATTCGAAAGTACAACCGTAAATGATATTTTTTTTTTTAATCTCCACCAGACATATATATGAGGCGTGTTATTAAAAAAAAATAAATCTTGCGCTAATTAACTCTACTGAGGAAGTTTCAGTCCGCCCTCCTAAACGCGATATGACTTCAAGAAGTGGTTGTTATTCGAAGTACTTTCTAAGCCTAACTTTTTAATCACATTTACTTTATTTCCGTTTTCAAACATGGCTAATCCAGGATACTATAAAGATAAATGTTTTTTTTGACAGATAAACAAAAGCTTAGAAAAGAACTTACTTCCCCAGTCGTCGCCACATGCCAAGTAATTCCAATATTCAGAGGAAATCGCCCGTCACCTGGACTGAAAGAATATCAATCTTTATATGCCGGAAAGGAATAAAACAGTATGTCAACTCACAAGAAATCACACGAAAATACAAATTGGTGTCATATAATTAGAAATAATTAAAGGATTTTCATTAAGAAAAGTACATAAAAAAACATACCTACATACCTTACAAAAGTACATAAAAATAATTTCTAGATACACCCTCAAAAGTAATTCCAATATTCAAAGAAAATGTCTATCAACTAGAGTAAAATAAGATCTGTCATATAAGCGGAAGCCAATGAAAACAGTAGGCCGACTCTCGAGAAAATAAGATGTAAAAATTTGAGAAACACAAAATCATAAATCCAAATTATTTATCGATCCACGATAGTTATATATATATAGTATATATATAATATATACGAGGGATTATCCAAAACAAAATACCAACTGAGAGAAAAATCTTTATGAAAAAAAACAACAACAAACCAGACTGCGGACAGTGGAAAGAAAAGACGAAAAATGTAAAACAACGCGGATATTTCACCTGTATCAAAACAAGGCGAAGACGAAGACGCATTTTGACGAAGATTGGAAGACGCCTTGTTTTGATACAGGCGAAATATCCGCATTGTTTTACATTTTCGTCTTTTCTTTCCACTGGTCACAGTCTCGTTTGTTGTTTTTTTTATTGAGATTTTTCTCTCTGTTGGTTTTTTGTCATGGCTGGCCAGTCCGGACAGTTCTTTCATGGGTATCCAAAAAAAAAACAGAATAACATTCCGATAGGTGGAGCTTCTGCAGTATGCATTTATGCTCTTAGACATGTACAGCGCAACTCATTAGCAATTCAATAACGCCTGTGTCGTCGACCTGGGTTGTTATCTTCATTAGCAGAGAGTGTTTTTCTGATACTGTTGTATTTTTGTTTCGTTTCTTCTGAAGGCAAGTTCATGCAAATGACTTGCAGCTACAAAATGTTGTTTTCTAATCAGAAGAAACGCTGCTGAGCCTGCTCTAATGCTAAAAACAGCTCACAAGAAGGATGACATGGGTAAAATTAATACACGAGTACACGAGTGGTTTGCTCATTTCGAAAATGGCCCCATGTCGATTGACACTGTAGTTCGAGAATTTCGATTAAAACATCGTTATGGACGCAGTGGCGGATCCAGGATTTTGTTTTTTTAGGGGAAGGGGGGAAAATAGGTTAATCTGACAAACTTGCGTTAGGATCAAATTTAATTAACGCAAACTTACGCTAATTAGGTAAATTAAACTACTTTAGACTATGTTTAGGGGCGCGCACCCCCTTGTCCCCCCTGGATCCGCCACTGTCTGGACGTTTACCAACTGCTCGGCATGGTGAAACTGTCTAGAAGAACTCCAGAGCATATGCTTATAGACTACCAACAAAAAAAAATGCGTATATCAACTGTCACAGATTTACAGGATACGTTGGAGCTCGGTTCTGCGAATTTTAACTAAAGATTTGAGCATGATAAGGTTTGCCACTAAGTTTTTCCGCGTGTTCTGCCTGACAATCAAAAGAAATGTCGATCTGAAATAGCACGTTGAAACTGCTTCAGAGTTTATTTCAAGGTCATTACAGGTGATGAGACATGGTGCTGTGGGTACGACTCAGAAAAAAAGCAACAGTCCAGTCAATGGAAGAGATCATCATCAGCATGTCAAAAAAAAAAATGCCGTCAAGTCAAATCGAAAATGGAAAAAAATATTGATTCGCTTTCTTGATGCCAAGATTGCAGGGGAACCAAATTTTTAGAAGACATAAATACTATTAAAAATGAAGAGAAATGTCACAAATATTGGTGGTGTCGCCACATATCAAGTTCCCTAAAAGACTAGAGTGCCGTCTGCACTTTACTGAATGGATTAATATTCCAGTTGCAGGACCTATTAAACCCTTTCTGGAAGGTGTTGACACAAAGCTTTAATAGAATAATTACATCGGTCAAACAGTTCCAGATGAGCGGGCAGGAGTTGACCAGTTTTTTTTTTTTTTTTTTTTTTAATTATTACTATTATTATTAATCTTCACAAGCCGTTCTCTCCTCGAGATATTTAGAGCTATGAATAAGCATACGTGTTTGTTTTCACTGAAATATAAGGATAAAAATATAAAAAAAATTGAAACCTATTTTAAATATAGAGCATGCGCTGAATATGTTCAAAGAATTCCATGGTTGCAGCGAAAACCATATTGTACTGTAACAATTAAAGCTGGAGGTTTTTGTATAAATTTAGTAAGGAGTAGCAACATATTTGAGAGCAAAAATAAATCCTTCAAATCCACTTCCGTTGCTAACACTTTGATTGGATTCAACCAATAAAAATCTTTTATGAAAAGTCTGATTGGATCAAATTAGCTCTAGTTAAATCTCAATATTAACAAAATATCATTGTAAATGGGCCTTTACGAACATTTAAACGTGGCTAAGTCGAATGAAAATTCAACAAAGTCAAGCTTAAGAAGCAAAAATTATGTAAGTATTTACAAATAGAATAATTTTGTATAAGGTTATGCCTTATTTCAACAGGCAGGAGACACAACCCCCCAGGATTAATCAACTGATTGGCTTATAAAGCTTGCTTCCGTTGAAAATCTTAATAATTCACTGGTAAGTTTTTATCATCTTTATTTCATCGGCTTTAGGCAAGGGCCTTTTCCAAAAATATTTAGAGAAAATCTGTGAATTTTTATATGTAGATTTCAAACATGATATTTTTTTTATTATGTCACCCAGTGCCCTCTGAAAGAGGCGTGTGTACAATGCGTATG
>JAQQPU010019535.1:0-16339 GCA_029168905.1 Artemia sp. Kazakhstan ARC1039
TAAAATTTTCAACTGACAAAGTGGTTAATTTCTACCTTGGCGGCTTGTATTATTGTGAAATCAATTACAGGGACAGTAGAAAGCATGGGCATTCGTTATACTGTAGCCCAAATGAGGGATGTCAGAGCTATTTGCGTTCTCCTTCCTGAATTTCCCCTTCCTGAAGCCCTGCTGATTCAGGTTGGGATTTAAGGGTCACAGCTAAGTAAGCAATTGTCGTGGCAGTGACGACGTTGTGAGCGATGAGGCTCGACTCTCCGTCCCTGGACAGCAGTGGAAATCCATCAGCGCACCTCAACGTTGTGTAGGGTTGTAACACTATCGAACTTCACGCCGAGCGAGAAGGTGGCTAACGTGCTCCGCCTGTTCCAATTCGTTGGTTGGCCGGTGGGCTAGTAACTCGCCACCGTAAAAACTGATTACTCAAGAAACAGCAACAGATAGCCTCGGATTGACTTCTTCTTCTTCTGTGATGACGACTAATGCACGCCCCCGGACAGGATTCTTAAAACGGCCGAGTGGTTTCGTATCCGGGTTACAGCAGTAGCTAGCAATCCGGGTTGCAGCGGTAGCTAGCAACCTAGTACGATCACGTTCAATGTTAAGAAATATAAAAACCCATAGCTCCTAAAAAAAGAGTCAAAATAAAACAAGAAGTACACCATTAGAACCGCCTTGTCCGAAACCCCTATTTAGAAAACTTTCTGTCCCTTGGCTTGATTACAGTAAAGAACAACATGACCATGCTAAATGAAGTAATCTATTTTACATTAAAAGACGATCATTAGAATAATAAACCATTGCATACATTCGACTTAGTTAGGAACTTGATTGTTTGAGGTTCGTCTCTTGCTATTTCAAAGAAGAAAAAGCCGTAGGCTTTTTCCTGTTATAGTAAAGAACCAACTATAGCCTATAGTAATTGAACTACAATCCGGGTTGCAGCGGTAGCTAGCAACCTAGTAAGAGACGATCACGTCCAATGTTAAAAAATATAAAAATTATAATAAAGAACGACCTCTTACCTATGCTAAATATTATACGCCACTTAATTATAGTATAGGTTATCCGGGTTGCTACAGTAAAGAACGATCTCTCATCCATAGTAACTGATAAATGGTGGTTCCAGAGGTAGTACACTTGAGGTTCGTCTCTTACTATTTAAAAGAAGAAAAAGCCGTAGGCTATTTCCTGTTTGTAATGATATAGCATAAAAGAAAACCCAAGTGGTAACTGATCCGGGTTGCAGCGGTAGCTAGCAACCTAGTAAGAGACGATCACCTCCAATGTAAAGAAATATAACACCCCTAACTCCTAAAAAAAAGAGTCAGATCAAAACAAAAAGTACACCATTAGAACCGCCTTGTCCAAATCCTCTATAAAGGAAACACCGCCCTTTGGCTTGAATAACAAAGAAAATATATTGGCTTGAAAATCAAGAAAATTGACTTTTACCACGTTATTCTCCACAAACGGGATATTTTTTTTCTTTCCGCTTGATTTTTCTTCTCAGCTAGCTGGGCACTGGAAAATCATAGAGAGCTGTAAAATAGCTCATTTTAAAGGAAATTGCAACATCTAGTCTCTTTTGTAATTAGAAATAAAATACTTTTTAAAGTAGAATCAATTTTGTCAAAAAAATTGCATTTTTGATGTATTTTCATGCTGCAGTCTTTTCAAAGATATTTCAATTTTGAAGCAATCAAACTGTTCATGGTAATGAACTCTATAGTAATAATAGCTACTTGTCTCAATAGTATCCGAAACTCCTGGAACCAAAATTTTCTTTTTTGGCTTAATCGCTAAAATTATTATGTAAACTGCAAAAATATCTATGATGCCTAATCAGTAATAGTAATTTCTTAATTTAAACAAAAAAAATACATGAAAATTTTATAATTAGTTTTACTTTTTGTCTCCTGGAAGGAAATTTTTTTTTCATCTCAGTTCAAAGTTATTATTGTATCCTGGAACCAAACTTTTTTTGGTTTGTAACCCGTAAAGTACGTATCTCCATATTATTGTCTTATAATTGCAATTATTTTAGTTTTCAGTCCAGAATCGCTAAACCTATTATGTAAACTGCAAAAATATTTATGGTGTCTAACCAATAATACTAATTTTGTAATTCAAACAAGATAAATACCTGAAAATTTAAAAATTAGTTTTTTGTTATGCTAGGTTTTTGATACTCGACACGGGGTATTGTGTGCTTAATAATTTTAAACCTTGAAAAAATATGGTCTCACGCGAGTGGAAAAAAAGAAAGAATAACCAAAAAAACTATCAAAATAGAGCAATCCAAATTTCTACTAATAGAAAACTTTACTACACAAAAAATAAAGCTAACATCCTGAAATATAGGAAAAGTTTATTTAAAAGAGATAAAAATGCCACCGAACGCAATAAAGCTCGAGAACGCGTAAGGATTGCTACTAAGATGTCTTGTGATCCAGAATTTAAGAAAATGAAATATGACAGAGCAAAACAGAGGTATGTTACAGATCAGGGGTATCGAGAAGGGAAAATTGAGACAGCCAAACAAAAGAGCAAGGAACGTTATGATAACGATATAGATTACCGAAACAAACATAAGAAAAAAGTTGCTACCAGAATAATGGGTAGATACTGGGGTGACAAAAGCTATAATGAAAAAATTAAATTCTCTGCGAGGTTGTACCGAAGAACGCATAAGGACAAAGGGAAAAATTACATTCAGAAATACAAGAAGATGGCAAAAATGCAGGCTGATCTTTGTAAATTGAGAAACATTTTACGCATGTTTTATCGGGATCACGAAAAGTATTCAAAATTACAGATTAAAATTCTCTTTGAAAGAGCGGATGCTGTTGAAAAGTCGGCTAGAAATGCTTTGGCAAAGCTTCATAGCAATATCCAAAAGAAATGTTGTCAGTTTAACGAAAAGCTTCCAAGGTATGGATTTGCAACTGCGGAACAGTTTATAGATGCAATGGAAAATGTTCGACAACACAGTGAATATACGGAGGCGTACTTCTTAGAAAATTCGTATATTAATTTTGGAAGGAGCAATTGCAGTTTATGTAGCAGCAATAAAAATATATATACAAGCATACCTATCAACAGCGAAGGAAAAGCAATGTTTTTCAATTATGGCGAAAACGAGCCTGTTAGGGTTATTAGTAAATGTGTTTGTAAGACTAATGATTTAGAACAAATTCCTGGAACACCGACTCAAGAAAAAAGCATTTCTAACTGTGTTTTAAACAGTTCTTTTAGTTCTACTGAATATTTGGCAAGAAATTCTCTGTGTAGTAGAACAAACTGTCCTGAAAAGTACGAGACAACTATTGAAAAATGCTCTAAAACTAGATCTGACAAGGAAATTATGATGGCTGAAGTCACCTATAACAATCTGAGTAAACATTACAAACCAAAAATTGGGCAGCAGGTTACTTGGCAATGTCACCCTGATATCTGCAAGCTCTATCCGACGGATATTGAATTATGTCAAATTCTTTTTGATATCCTTGAAAATAATATAGCATTAAAATTTTCAACTGACAAAGTGGTTAATTTCTACCTTGGCGGCTTGTATTATTGTGAAATCAATTACAGGGACACAAGAAAGCATGGGCATTCGTTATACTGTAGCCCAAATGAGGGATGTCAGAGCTATTTGCGTTCTCTAAGGGCACTAGCTCCACATTTTCCTGTCTTGAACTGTTTCATTAATAGCGTATATAAGGCAGTATCAAAATGTAAGATTATACAACATATTAATCTACTAAAAGTCGAGGGCTCGTACAAGGAACTAAGTCATTATATAGAAGAAGTGTCAAGTAGACTCTGTCGTAATAATAGTCAAGACTTTATCTACTGTGATAGCAATTTTAGAGTTTCTGTGGATGAAAATACAATAATAAAATTATTTGGTGAGAGCCTTGATAAGGTAGCTAACATCAGGGATGTATACCCCACAATGCATTGTGACAGTTGTGAGCAGATAAAGACAAAATACCAATTGAAGAGTCTAAGATCCCTTTCAAATAAGAAAGGTTTTGATGTAATGATGGCCACGATTTTAGAACACCTACAACAGGACATACCCAAAGATGACAGAGAAGAACTAATTCAATGTACAGGTTGGAAAGAGGATGTCATAGATTCATTCTTTGTCTGTGATTACTGTGCTGGGAAAATGTTGAAAAGTCAGGAGAATGTCCGATCAGTATTAAATAACCTTCATATAGACTGTACACCGGAATGTATAAAGTGTTTAAATAATTTTGAAATGGCAATGATTCGATTTGTAATGCCTTGTCTTACGATCGTCAGATTAGGACAAGTAACTGCATTGAAGAGACCTAGAACAGAACTTGTTGACGCTCTTAAGGGGAGAATAGTATATCTACCTGTTGATGTGCAAGCAAATGCAGATATTCAGCCTGAAAAACTTCTTAACATTGATAGTTTTGTAGTCATTGTCAATGGTCAGCCTACTTACAACAAGAATGTTTGGACTGCACTAATAGATCTGAGAAAAGTCCATGAAGCACTGTTGTGGTTAAGAGAGAACAACAGTCTCTATAAAACAATACATGCATACACCCTAGAAGATTTAAAAAAAATACTTGAAGCCCGTCTTGCTGAAAAAGCGGTTGGTGTTGATAATTTACCTGAAATACCGGAAGCTGCAATCCTTCAGAAACTGACAGAAAGCGCAAAATCTACATTGGTTGAACATTTTTCTGTCCAGCCTCTCAATTCAGCGGTTCCAAAAGACTTCATTGAAGATTTTAAGCAAATGAAAGATCTTGGTACTGACCAATTTCAAATCAAGAAACTAAAAGGTGAGAGCGAAGACTTATTTCAGGAAGAACTTGATCTAAAAGTGTTTCCAAATCTTTTCCCGAAAGGCAAATATGGCTTGCGTGACAAGGCAAGACCATTTCGGATTAGGAATGCAGAATATTTTAAATCAAGGCTTCTTAGCAGACATACTAAGTTTCGTCTTGACAAACAGTTTCTTTTTCACAGCTTCCAATTGCAAGAATTCTCTTACATGTGTAATATCGTCGGTCATATGTTGCGGACTGTGAAACCAAATCAAACTGCTCGTCAATTTATAGACAGGCTTCATTCCCGTGATGGAGAGATGGAAGCGACTTTGTTTTCTGTTCAATCAAAAATCAGAGGATCTCAGCAGTATTTTCAATCTCTTTCCTATAAAGTAGTCAATGATTGAGCAATTGGGTCCACCGAGTTTGTTTCTGACAGTTTCATGTGCTGAGTGGTACTCTCCTGAATTTATTGACTATTTACGGACTGTCCATAAGAACTTACCTGGTGTAGCAAAAATGACCCCAGCAGAGTTGACGTGTCTAGATCCAGTTGCAGTTTCCATGCACTTTGACAAAAAATGGACATCTATATTTAATGAGCTAATTTGTTCAAAGACAAATCCTTTGTTTGGAAAAATTAAGGATCATTTCTGGCGTATCGAGTATCAAAAACGAGGTGCGCCTCATGTACATTGTGTATTGTGAATTGAAGATGCTCCTATTATTGGGAAATCAACAGCGTCTGAAGTGATTCAGTATATCAATAGTATTATAACTTGTGAAATACCCAATGGATTGACTAGTCCAACTCTTCACAAACTGGTCAAAGACCATCAAGTGCACCACTGTAATAAATACTGTCAAAGAAAATATAAGAGAAAAAGAGGAAGATGGGTTACGTATTGTAAGTTTGGCTTTCCTCGTCCTACAAAGGAACGAACAGAATTATATGACATCCTTGACTGCTTGGCTCATGGTACAAACCGTAAAAAGCCAAGAAAAAGAATATATCATCTGCTTCGAAGAGATGACGAGCGTTATATAATTACAGTAAAGAACGATCTCTCGCTCATAGTAACTGATTTGTCAATTAGGTCTTTTTATACATAATTATCCATTATTATATAAAACACAGTAATTTTGGGGGGGATTCTATAATAAAGAACGAACTCTTGACTATATCCGGGTTGCAGCGGTAGCTAGCAATCCGGGTTGCAGCGGTAGCTAGCAACTTAGTAAGAGACGATCACGTCCAATGTTAAGAAATATAAAAACCCCTAACTCCTAAAAAAATAGTCAGATCAAAACAAAAAGTACACCATTAGAACCGCCTTGTCCGAAACCTCTATAAAGAAAACTTACCACCCTTTGGCTTGAATAACAAAGAAAATATATTGGCTTGAAAATCAGAAAAATTGACTTTAACCACGTTATTCTGCACAAACGGGATAGTTTTTTCTTTCTTTTGTTTCCAGAGATAGCTTGGCACTGGAACATCGTAGAGAGTTGTTCAATGGCTCATTTTAAAGGAAATCTCTAGATCTAGCGCCTTTTGCACTTAATTTTTTTTATTAATTATTTTTCACGAAAAACTTAATTTTGTATATACAATATTGATCAATGACGTCATAGTCGTTGGATGTAGTACATAAAGGCTCGATCATCGAATTTAAGCTGAAACTAAGTAAAGGACAATTATGCCTCCATATATTCACAGTGATGTATAAGATTTCCCATTACATCTGTAAACTGTTCCACAGTTGCCGGTCCATACCTTGGAAGCTTTTCACTAAACATGCAACATTTCTTTTGGATATTACTATGAAGTTTTGCGAAAGCATCTCTAGCTGACTTTTCAACAAAATCTATTCTTTCAGAGATAATTTTAATCTTTAATTTTGAATATTTTTCGTAATCCCGGTAAAACATTCGTAAAATTTTTCTCAGTTTACAAAGATCAGCCTGTGCGTTCTTTGCAGCTTGTGTAAACTGCAAAAATATCTATGGTATCCGAGCAATAGTTTGAATATTTCAATACAAGCTGGAAAAATACCTTAAAATGTTAAAATTAGTTTCATTTTTGGTTAGGTTCTAACTACCCGATGTGGGATTGACTATGTATTTTCAGACCAAAAAATTACATTTTTTAATATATATTTTATTTTTCAGTTTAGAATCGCTAAAGTTATTATGTAAACTGCAAAAATATTTATGATATCTGAGCAATAATTTTAATTTTTTCATTCATCCGGGTTGCAGCGGTAGCTAGCAACCTAGTAAGAGACGATCACGTCCAATGTTAAGAAATATAAAAACCCATAGTTCCTAAAAAAGGATTACATAAAGGCTCGATCATCGAATTTAAGCTGCAACTAAGTAAAGGACAATTATGTCTCCATATATTCACAGTGATGTATAAGATTTCCCATTACATCTGTAAACTGTTCCACAGTTGCCGGTCTATACCTTGGAAGCTTTTCACTTCAACATGCAACAATTATTTTGGATATTACTATGAATTACAGTAAATAATGATCTCTCGCCCATAGTAACTTATATACAGTGGTTCCAGGGGTAGCTTACAAGCTAACCAGATTGTAACGGTAT
Organism: Artemia sp. Kazakhstan ARC1039; assembly: GCA_029168905.1. NCBI lineage: Eukaryota > Metazoa > Arthropoda > Branchiopoda > Anostraca > Artemiidae > Artemia > Artemia sp. Kazakhstan ARC1039. The sequence goes on from JAQQPU010019535.1 coordinate 7,431, forward strand.
CTGGGTTGCAGCGGCAGCTGTAACCCGGAGTCTCTTTGTTTGAGTAAAGAGCCAAAAAACTGGTAATTGCAAAAATATTCGTATATATTTTAACAAAGGATTACAACAATTCAAAAACCTTAAAAAAAAAACAAAAGTTTCAAGCTTAGTAGAAAGATTTGTTAAAAATTGCACTTGCTTTAATAATCAAATATCTTTGAAAAGACATAATATTGAAAAACATTAAATTGCGTAAAAAGCAAAAAACTGGTTGTTAAAAAATATTTGTAAACATTTTAACAAGGGATTACAACAATTCAAAAACCTTAAAAAAGAAAACCAAAAAATTGAAGCTTAGTAGATATCGATGTTAGAAAATGGACTTGCTTTAACAATCAAATATCTTTGAATAGACTTCAGTAAGAAAAAATATTTAATTGAGAAAAGAGCAAAAAAACTGGCAATGGCAAAAATATTTGTGTATATTTTAACAAGGGATTGCAACAATTCAAAAACATACAAAAATAAAACCAGAAGTTCAAATCTTAGTAGAAATCATTGTTTGAAATTGAATTACATTAAAGAACGAACTGTAGTCCATAGTAACTGAAGTGTTATAAGGAATAATGTACCATGAGTAAAATGCGATATATTTAAAACACAAAAATAAAGTTCCTTCTTTCTAAAGATAATTCCGACTTCCTCTAATTAAGTTTAAATCTAGTGTCAAAAAGAAAGAAAAGTCCTTAATCAGCAAAGAGAAAAATTGCAGTTAGCCTCAGACAAAGAATGGCACTATCCAAGCTTTGGATTTCGCTAAGATAGTGGGCAATAAAAAAAGATGCTACGCACAATATTTCTAAGGAAGTTTAAATTATAAGAGCCGTGTGAACGTTTGAATCATCAGAAATAATTAGGACAGATTATTGGACGGAGGGTTTGGCCCACCTCAGGACTTAGGCCAATCGTGGGGTAGCTCCCACGGCACATGATCAGGACTTAGAATATATAGTGAAGAAAAGTGTTTTTCGTGCTCTTATTTTTATGTGGACAGAATTGTTTCGGCGTTCAAGCTTTGCAATTATTTCATTGTTGTATCTCAGTCACCGTTGTTGTCATTTGAAGTGACCCACTGCTTTTCACCTAAATATGTAAGACTCAATAAATCTATTGCTTTTTACCTGTGTTTTTTTCATTTTATATGTCTGTATCTAGTCTTACGACAGGTAATTAGTTTGCATATCTCCAAGGTACGTTCCCAGGGAATCTGATCTCCAGATAGCTCGAGGAGAAGAGTTCACATTTATGTGGCTACACATTTTATTTTCTCTCAATAATTGAGGGTGGCGCAGGCCTTGTTGGCACAATCTTTAGCGCTATAAGCGGCGCTATCGGAGAACTTATAAGATGTAAGTTCACGGCTTTTGAGCATAATATTACATTTGACGCGGTCAATATTTATGACCACAATTGCCTCAGTCATTTCTTTTATAGCTAATAATTTCTTTTATAGCCACAAATCCCTTTTATCGCTACAAAATTCCCTTTATCGCTACAAATGGCACGGTTGGAAATTGGAGGAAAACTTGCGAATTAATTAGGCTATAAAACTTTGTACTTTAAATTTAATTATTGGAGAGATACGGACATATAAGTAAAGTGATTAAGCCTATAACTGCTAAGCTACTATAGGAAACCCTTTAAAATATATCATAGGAGATAATAGCCTCCCCCAAAATAGGTTAAGTGAAAAAATAAATTTATTTCGAATTATTCAAACGCAAAAAAAAAATGGCAGAGGATTTAGAAGAACAATTAATGGCGCAAAAGTTGGTCGCGAAAAATATAGAAATATCAAAGTCTATCCCGGAGTACAACGGTCAATCAGATATTGACGAACTTAATATCCAATTGGCCCAGTTTGTAGAAATAACAAAAACAGAGCTAAAAACGTTAGTCAACATGCTTCTACTACGATTAAAAGGCCAGGCCTTAACCTTTCTGAAGCAGATTGAACATACTATAGGCGACGACGCCAGCTTGCCAATAAATACGGTGGACAAATTGTTAAAAGCATTTAAAGATAGATTTATCAAAACCAGTTCCATAAATAAATTAAAACACGGAATGGTGTGCTTTGACTATTCACAAAATATAAGAGAATATCTTGATAATATACGCATTTCAGTACAGGCAAAATACGGAAGAGGTTCAGGACAACTGTATGAAAAAGTCATACTAAATACCTTTTTGCAAGGGCTACCCCCAAAACTATATAGAATGGTAATATCCAAAAATATTCAGACGTTGGATTTTGCAGTTCAGGAGGTAGAGCGATTGATCGAAGTTGATACGATGGTTGCAAATCACAGTAAAGCAAAAATAAATAGCCTAGGCGATTCAAACGCGAGCCTAATCTTCAAGGGTGATCAGGAATCTCCCAATTTCTTTTCAAGGGATACCTCCCCAGTACCACAAAGAAACAAAACGCAAGAACCCGCTAGGCAAAAAACAGTACGTTTTCAGCCTGTCAAATAATCCAATTATGAAAATAACCGTAAAATAATAAGATGCTATAATTGCAATCGACCTGGGCATATCGCGAGAGAGTGCCGTTATGTCCCCAATCGCATACCAAGAATTGCTTTCGGTAGTACGCAAGATTATGGCAACCATTTGTTCGAAAGAACAAATTTTAGCGCCGGTGGTGCACTAGGCTATAGACAGGGAAGATTGCGCCAATCAGTACCTTACAACACGTACCAACCAAATTTGTATAACCCTCCCCCCAATAGACAAATTAATTACCGATTTGAAAACCCAAATACTCGCCAAAGCCAATATAATGTGAGAATGCTCTATAGAAATCACGAAAATTTGCCGACGGGAAATTAAAATCTTGCAAGCCAACGGCATTGGCAGTCAGCGCCGGCAAGCGGCATTGTCGCAAGACATCCAAGTCACCATAATGATACATGGCGAAGGCAGACAGATGTAAATCAATTAGTTATACCTACGGAATCTCATATGTCTGAATATCCGTTGCAGGCACCGACGCATAAAATAAATCCTCAGGGAAACGTTTCAGGCCCCTCAGAAATATAAATTGGACCCAGAGGGTGCCTAGAATATTTAAAAGGTCCAAACTTATAGTAGTTCCGTCTTGTAGTGATAGTATTAACAAGTTACCAATATTTAATGATTTTTGTGTAGCAAACGTTTACTTTAAGGCTTTAGTTGACAGCGGAGCTACGGTTAATATCATAAGCTCATACGTATTTAATATGTTGCCTCTGCATATTAGGCAACAAAGAAATTTTAATAATCCCAATTTAACTAGTGTGACAGGGCATAAATTGGATGCAAGAGGTTCAATTCGCCTAAACGTAAAATGGGACAATAGGATCTTTCCGACAAATTTTATAATATGCGATAACTTTCCATATGAAGCAATTATAGGCGCAAATTTTTTAAGGTCTAATAGAGTATTATTAGACGTAGCGAACGAAAGGCTAGTCTACTCGGCTAAGGTAGGGGAAGTTTCTACCTTAAGAAATTGTAACAGAGGTTACGAAGACAACGTAACAGTAAATAAAATTTTTGGTGGTATAATGTCGCAATATTTTGAACCTCATGTCTCGCAAAAAGGACATGGCATAGTTAGAAATTTGTTCAATTATCCTGAGAGACATTGCAGAGATGAAGTAAATTTAAAAAATAAAGGTATTGAATCTACGAAAATAAAAATAGGAGATATGCGACAGTACAGGTCAAACGAAATTAAGAAAATAGCGGAATTATGGAAAACATAGTAAAACCCAACGTGACGCCACAAGAAGCCGCAATGGCGCAGCATAGCGCCAGTATGAATCTAATAAACAATGAAAATGAAGAGAAATATTACGGATTCGCGATAAGGAAAACAAAAGTCCCTCCCAAAACGATGCAAAGAATTCAAATATCACAGATGATGGAACCAGTGGATAGCAAATCTGAAATATGGTTTGCGACCCCTTCAAATGAAATTCTTGAAAATCTGCTGTGTGAGGAACAGATTATATCTTACGACAAAGGAGAAGGTTTTATTTGGGTAACTAATAACCACGAAAATGATACAATTACAATAAAAAAGGGGACGTGTTTTGTTCAAATCCAGGTTTTATCGGAGAATGATTTAAATAGATGGGAAAATTCTAAAAGAAACCTAGTTAACTGCATTAAAACCTCAAATAACAAATATCCTTTAACTAAATCGCAATTTTTAAGCAAATTTAATATGGATCATATTACGGACTTGGAACTTAAGAAAAAATTATGCGAATTATTATGGAATTTTAAAGATGTATTTTCCACATCTGAAGATGACATCGGACTGATACCATTTTAGCGACTGGTAATGCTGTAGCAAAACAGCCATATCGCGTGCCGCATAAGCACAAAGAGAGGTTAAAAAAAATTCATGAATTAGAAAAAAATGAAATTATACGCCCCAGTATAAGCCCGTATTCTGCACCAGTGATCTTGGTACCAAAGAAGAATGGTGATCTTAGACTTGTAGTAGATTACAGAGCCCTCATCAAACAAGTAGTTAGTGATAAATTTCCTCTACCAAGAATAGATGAAATTCTTGACTCAATTTCAAGCAAAAACAAAATTTTTACTTCTTTGGACCTTACCCAAGGCTACCACCAAGTGAAAATAGCCGAAAAAGATGTCCATAAAACTGCATTTTTAGCATCTGAATGTGGTTCATATGAATACTTGAGAGTACTTTTTGGACTTAAAACAAGTTCAAGCGCGCTATGTAGACCCCTATTACACCTGTTAAGAGGATTAAAGAATATCATTCATTTTGTTGATGATGTCATATGCGTGGGAGAAAACACTGAACAACACTTAGCAACATTAGCTAAGGTGTTCGAGAAGTTCAGACAAGGCAATTTAAAATGCCGGCCCGAGAAAGTAAATTTATTTCAACCTAAAATTAAATTTTTAGGAGTAGTAGTAACACAAGGAGAGATATCCCCAGACCCTGATAAAATAAAATGGGTTGAAAACCTCAAACCCCCCAGAACTATGAAAGAATTAAGGGGAATTTTAGGTCTTACTGGCTACTTTAGAAAATTCGTGCGCAATTACGCCCAAATTGCAAAACCCCTCACGGAATTAGCTAAAGGGAACTCCCAATATGTTACCTGGTCCCAGGAAGCTCAAACTTCCCTAGACCGTCTCAAAAAGGCACTCACTTCTGAACCAATATTATCACTTCCTGATTTCGAAAACGAATAAATTGTGGTCACGACCGATGCTAGTTCAAAAGGCATTGGCACTATTCTTTAACAAATAATCCTGGTAGAAAACCCTAATCCTCTAGAGGGAACGCCTAAACAAAAACAAATAGAAAAAGTTACATGCTATTCGAGTAGAACTTTATCAAAAGGCGAAAGTAATTATTCCGCCACAAACTTAGAATTATTATGTATAATCCACCACTTGGACAAATTTAGACACTATTTAATTGGTAGAAAATTTATACTACGATCAGACCATAAAAGCTTGCAGTACCTGCTCACATTTAAAAACCCCACGGGCATTCTAGCTAGATGGATTATGAAAATCCAAGATCTAGATTACCAATTTGAATATTTAAAAGGTAAACAAAATGCAGCTTGTGACTTTTTGAGTAGATACCCACAAAATCTTCCGTCGGAAGATGAGGAAAATGAAGTTAACGCTATCAATGCTAAGAGCAAACATGAATGTAAGAAAAACAAAGTCAAAGACACAGTAAAAGAAAATAAGGTTAATTATTGTCCCCTGTCTTTAGAAAATATAAATGAAAGCAAAAAAAGGACGAAATGTGTGTAGCACTTATTAATTATTTTGTGAAAGGCAATGCGTTGCCGGATAAATTCAAAACTCTTAGAAAAGAGATAGATAATTTTTACTATGATCTTGATGAAGAAATACTATGTAGAATCGTGACTGCTGAGACAAATAGAAACCAAACCTCAATAATACCTATGTTACCACAAAACTTAATAATACTTGCGTTCGAATATTTTTATTCAGATACAGGTGGACGCTTCAGAGTAACGAAAACTTTCCATAAATTAAAACAATATTTTTACGTGCCGTCGGCAATAACAAAACTTAAAGAATTTCTAAGTACATGCGAAGCGTGTAACTTAAGAAAAATCCCCCAAGCTTATCCTAGTCCTCCAATGGGAAGGGTCCCGGTAGCAAAGTACCCCTTCGATATTATCTCATTTGACTTATACGGAACCAGCGGAGGCTTGCCTGTTTCCAGCAGAGGCTATACTTGTATTCTTTCGGTTATAGATCACTTTTCAGGATTTACTTTTGCAAAAGCTTTAAAAAATCAAGGTGCTTACGCCACCAGTAAGGCGTTAGCGAAATTAATTTTACTATTTGGCGTTCCAAATAAAGTTTTAAGTGACATGGGAAGCAATTTTGTTTCAAAAGTAACAAAAGACTTAATGAGTTTTCTTAATATAGAGAAAATGGTGACAGCTCCGTACCACCCACAAGCTAATGGTAAAATAGAAAATAGGCATAAAATATTTTCGAACGTATATATACAAAAGTATTTAAGTATTTATACAAAAGACAATAGGAACGACTGGGATCAATTCTTACCTTATTTAACTAACGTAATCAACACTGCTTATTCAGAAACAACCAAAGACAATCCATTTTATTTACTTTTTGGTCGCGATTTTAGAATCCCGTATAATGAGATTATTGAATCTCGGCAGTATTATAATAACTCGGAGGATTGCAAACAAGAATTCATAAATAGGATGAGGAAAACTTATAAAATAGTTAGGCAAGAGTTGGTAAAATGTAAAATAAACCAAGAGCTAAGAAACCAACCCAAAGTCAAGGGGAGTATAGATTTCAAAGTAGGAGACTGCGTCTACCTAAAGGACGAGGCAAAAACGGAAGGAAAAAAACTTTCCAAAAAATATTATGGACCGTACAGAATAATCAAAAAGTACGATAACGATTATACTTTTAAAACGGAAAACCCTGGTAGTGGAAGAACTTACAAGGCGCATGTTAGCCGAATAAAAAGAGCCAAATTTCCAGAGAGATGGGTATCACATCCCTCCTCTACAGATTCATCAGATGCAGAAAATGAGCCCCCTTGATGAAGATTGGCACAGCTAAAACCCTTTAATTTCAAGCAAGACTATTTCGAGGATGAGAGCGATGAGAAAAATTTTGAAGAATTTTTAGCTATGAAAAATTTAGTTATTCCTAAAGGAAAATATCTACTACCAGAGAGAGTAGAAACACCAACATATTCAAAAAGTTGATCATCAGAGAGCGCGGGAGAATTGGATTATACAATATCTCCAAAAACCCAATTTTTCCCGGATAGAATTTCAACCCCTTGTCCCCCCAAAAGATTTCCAGACGATATGGTTTCCCCTGCAACACCGATAGAAAGGCCCCTGTCTTTACAGGAGGAATTAAACAGAGCTGTAAAAACCCCCGGTATTACTGTAAAGAAGACTCCTCCAAAAATTCAACTAAAACAAATCGGCGAGAAGCTATCGATTTAATAAATTTCCCCATAAAAACAAGTCAGAGTACATTGCCCGAGAAAAAAACTCCCACGGATGACCAGCAAGGACAATATCATAATATAACTGTGTCCAAGGTCAAACCTAATCAATGGACTTTATGGAGGGAATTACTAGTGCAAAATATGCCCCATCCCCCCGAAGACATGGCATTCAAACAGTAGAGGAACCCCGCAAAAAATCTTGATTCCTCTCAAAGCTCTCAAGAATATTTCAAATCTCCCGAGTTGAAAACTCACGGCGAAGACTTAGGGAATAAACCTTCTACTTCCAGAGGAGTAGAAATTTACGAAGAAAGGGGATGTGATACCTCAGTAACGCGAGGTGCAACCTCTAAGAGTTCTAATGCGGAATCATCGGAAACCAGCTCCGAAGAGTCTGACGGTGAATCAGACCATATAGTAGTTAAAGAAATAGGAAAATCAAAACCGACTTCAGCAGCTGCGCACGCAAAAGAAACAGTATTAAAAGGGCAAGAATTTTTGAAAAAACAATATAAAAAATTTGATCTCATTTCGCTAGCAAAAACTAAAAAGAAAAAACCGCTAGAAACAGAAGAAAAAGTAACGACACAGTCAGGTAGAACGGTTAAGAAACCGAACAGATTAAAATACCCATAAAAATACAAAAAAAGGGATTTTAATGGACAAACGTCATAAAGGAATAATAAAAAAAACAACTTTTAATTTATGAGTAAAAATCATATGATTATAAAAATGCTGTAGAAAAATTTTGTCCAATATATATCAATTCCCGAAAAGAAATTCTAATTAAATAGTAACACTGCATATAACTAATTCAAACAATTTTCTGTAATATAAAAAGTCCACCCGTACCGTTCCAGTACGATGTATTCAGTCCAACTGAAAGAAGTCGGAGCGTTGCCTGGCGGTTTGGAGTATGGTTGGTAAAAATATTGAAGTTTCCCAGGCCATGCTTCGAGCCGTAAGACTGGCTCCCAAATCTTCCGACTCCAGAAAAAAAATTAAATCGAAAATTTGTAGAGGTACTGTTAACTACAAGGAACAACCCAAAGGTTGGTCTAAGAGTTTTCATAAAAATAAAAATGTCTCATATTGCACTCCCAAATTGTACCCCCAAAGCAGTACGATCAACCACAAAGTGATATAGTTTAATTCAAGATATAAGTGGCTAACAAGAAAAGTCCGAGGTAAGAAGCTCGTGGTCGACTGAGAACGACAAGTGGTATGGGACCACGTTTTTTGGGAAGCCTGGGGAGGAACTCAAAGCCCACGTAGCGTTTAATTTGCTGGGTTTTGGCAGTCCCCTCGGATTTTCTATGAAAAATCGACCCAG
>JAQQPU010019536.1:0-15088 GCA_029168905.1 Artemia sp. Kazakhstan ARC1039
ATTAGTGAGATTGTAATTTAATGATACAGGTGATTATATAGCGCTTAAAAGTGTTTGTAATAATGTGTAATAAAAGTGTTACGTTGGATAATCTTTCCATGGAGGAATTTTTCATGGGGGAAGGGAATTTTCCATGAAAGGGGTGCCAGATTTCCTAGCATTATTTAAGAAATGATCAGAAATTAAATAAAAAAAACAAGTTTTTTCAACTGAAAGTAAGGAACAACATTAAAACTTAAAATGAACAGAAATTATTACGTATATGAGGGAGTTGAACCCCTTGTCAATACCTCGCTCTTTATGCTAAAGTTTTTTTTAGCACTTTCAAAAGAGCTATTTATTTTAATTAAACGGCTTTTTTTATTCAGGGGTCATTCTTGAAGAATTGGAACAAAATTTGAACTTTAGCGTACAGAGCGAGGTATTGACGAGGGGGCGAACCCCCTTACATACGAAATAATTTCCGTTCGTTTTAAGTTTTAATGTTTCTCCTTACTTTCAGTTGAAAAAACTTTATTTTTATTTTATATTCTTCTAGGTCGATCAGTTTTCCTTATTTTGAATGCGGACAGAAAGTATACCCACATATTGATACACAAATATATACAGTACTTTTAATAAATTGTATCGCTTCTACACCTTTTGGTTTGTGTATGACTTTTTTGGCTTTAAACACACTTGACAAAATAAAATTACCTTACGGGAAGATCAACAAGCAATTCCACAAGACGGTTTATAAACGATTCCAAAATGTCTGGAGGATAAAGAATCTTTTCTGCCTCTGAAAAGAAAACAATTAAAATGAAAGAGAAAAACCCTTATTAAAATCTCTTATACAATTTCAAGATACTGAAGGTCAGGGGGGGGAGAATGACTATATCACATTAAATTGTTTGTGCATATTTTTAAAATACAATTTTAAGTTAACTTACTGATACCTTTTTTTAATTTTTTCCACGATAAGTTGCAGCCCAAAGCAAAACGTGCTATGAGGAATTAATTACAGATTGATTCAATTTTCGTCTTTGTCTTAATTTTGGCGTTTCTTTTACTTGACAGAAAGTACTCTTATCCAGTAGCTTTTTTTTCTTTCTTTCAAAGAATTGACTTTTCATCTACCAAGTTTTTTGGCAAATATAGGGTATTCAAATAAGTTCACTTTATTCGTTGATAATATTCGGATCGTTTTCTTTATTTCTAAGAACCGAACACTAAGTAAATTTTGGCAAAGACGAGACGCGCAGATAAGTTCTCTGTAATTTTCTTTATAATATGTTTGTAAACAACCTATTTTAGACCAAAGATTAAGGTAGAGTACTACGAGTGGAAACTGAGTTGATCCAAATGGCAAATAATTTATCCTTGTTAAGATTGGTCCTAAACACAAACTACAAGATAAACTACAGTTATTGTCAAGACAATATTAATAATATCTTTCAGCAACCACCTAGTTATGTACAACCAGGAATATTTCGAACTTAATTTATCAACAAAACTATATAATAATAGTCAAAACAATATGGTTTTGGTTGGATAATTTAATTTTTTACTGAACACTAAGCTTTCTTGAGTTTTTAGAGAGTTAAAATAGCGTCGTAAATTTTGTTGGCCGGTGAAAGAATGTTGATAGCTTCATGAGTTGTTCTTTTATTTTCTACAGGCCACTTGAGGATTTTCCTGTTTCTCATCCTGTTTTGTTACGCCGGTTTTGTGTTTTCATAAAGAGCTAGTTTTTCAGAGTTTTTTTTACTGAAAACTAAACTTTCTTGAGTTTTTAGAGAGTTAAAAATCGTAGCAATAAAGTTGTTGACTTCAAGGCCGATAAAAGGTTGTAGGGAGCTTTATAAATTATTCTTTCATTTTCTACAGGCCACATAAGGATTTTCCGATTTCTATCCCTATGTGCCTGTTTTTTGTTTTCAGTAAAGCGCTACTTTTTCAGAATTCTAAGAATACAGGGTTATATCACGAGCTACTTTGAAACAGGTTTTCAAAAATCGGTTGGATAAATGACGAAGATTATATTTTTTTTTTTTTTTAATAATTAATCAGCATAAAAATCAGATTATTGTGGTGTATAATTTTTGCGAACTTCCAATTACTAGTCTTATCACTTTTGACGGGGTTTGCCTTTTACTTACCATTCATTACTACACTAGTTGGAAGTAGTTATTCAAAAGGAAGTGGCTTGAAGAACTCTGGACAGAAAAAAAAAACACACGCACACACACTGTACATATGGATGATATTTTGAAACAACTCAAAATTCCCATTATCAATTGTAGAGTCTCGTATATTTGAGTGTACTCTAGGAGCTTATTATGGTCACTTAAAAATAACATAAGTGACTTTCTCACCATCCTAATTATGATCACGAATGGGTACTTTCGCGAATGATGGTGAGTGCTGAAGTGCTCTCTTTGCACTGGACCTTAGCTGACTTTCCGAGAGCTTCAATTTGTTCATTAAGAAGTTGGTGAATTTGTTCAGCAGAGAGGCAGGAATAAGCCAAATACTTTGGGTCCAGGCTAGATTAACCAACATCATCCGTTTCCAAATAATGATTACCCAAATTTGATTCAATGTCATTATCAACCATCATATTTTAACAAAGTGAAATATCCGAGTTGCAGCGGTAGCTAGCAACCTAGTAAGAGACGATCACGTCCAATGTTAAGAAATATAAAAACTAATAACTGTTTAAAAACGAATCAAATCAAATTTCTAAAAGGATCACTAACCGGAAGTTTTGATACTGTTGGAGAAATTTAATATGTATATATACACGCTCTGTAGTACGTCATTTGATTATATTCTTACGATGATGTCATCGTAATCGTTATCAGTGATGATTAGGATTATATTGGTCATGTAAGAGTTGTGTTGTATTCTTATAATATTAAATAAAAAAAAAAACATTTTTTTTTTAATTGAAAGTAAGGAACGACGTTAAAACTTAAAACGAACAGAAATTATTCCGTATATGAAAGGGGCTGTCCCCTCCTCAACGCCTCGCTCTTTACGCTAAAGTTTTTTATTGTTTAAAAAAATAGAGTTGTGAGAAAGTCAAACTTTAGCGTAAAGAGGGTATCAATATTCCGTTTTTTAGAGTTTCGGTTACCATTGAGCCGGGTCACTCCTTACTTACAGTTCGTTACCACGAACTGTTTGAAAATGATATTGGTATATAAGGTCACGAAAAATAGTGTCACCAAGTTTTGGTATGACGTCGGTTATGGTCGGAGCTTACCAAATATGACTTTAGTCGTGTGTTATATCATCTTGTACATTAATTTCCAGTTTTTGTAAAAAAAATTGGGTGGGGGTGCAAACAAAAGGAGCTGGATTCAGTGTTTCTTCTGCTCTGTAAGAGTTTACTTCAAAGTTTTTTTTTATTATTATTTTTTTTTTTTGCACTGAAGACGGCTTGGCGGAAGTCCTTGCCGAAATATCTGCTTTTGTCTTTTCGATTCTTCTGTCCACTGGCTGATTTACCCTCGTTTTCTTGTTTTTTTTTAAATTACATCTTGCTATTTTTGTCAAACCTCACAAATTTAACAGATTCATGTGACAAAAGTACATACAAAAATAAAAAAAAGAGTTAAAATACAAGATGGTGAGTTGATAAACAATTTAAAATAATAATAAAAATCTTTCTTCTATCATCACCTGAAGCACCTCTCAGGGAAAGTTAAAAATCAACCTAAAACACTTTTTGGGGGCTTACGTGCCACCTTTCCTTTACAGAAGGGCACACCCTCCAAAACTACTCTTTGCTACTTTACTTGTCTCAAACTTCTAAACTTGGAATAAACATAATGGTTTAAACGTCTTAGCGTCATGGTTTTTTCCATAATCTTTTCTTCGCTTTGGACAACAAGCCCTAAACCTAAGTGCAAATGGTTCTTCAATTGATCTTACATTCAAAAAAAAGATAATGGTAACGGAACTGTAAGTAAAGATCGACATGTATCTATAGTACCCAAAACTCTAAATTAGGAATACGACAACGATAAATATATGCTATAGGGCCTTTTCATGGTTATCTAACTAAATAAATTGAATTAATTTTAAACTTACACATAAAAATTTGAGAGCCTGAGAATATCTGCGTAATTTAAGAAAAAGGCGGGGAGCACCCCTCAAAGCCGCACGATCTTGATACGGTCACAACGTCATATTCATATCACCATGAAACCTACTGGGAAGGTTTCAAGCTGCTATGTTTGAAAATACCATATTTTGCTGTTTTTTCCAGAAAATTTGATAGCAGGCGAGGGTAGAGAAAGGATTTCTTCCGAGGACAAGACAGTGGAAGCACAAAAAATCCATTCTTGCACCCCTTTTATTCTATTCCTTCTCTCCCTCCCTCGGTGTACAGGTATATCTATAGTACTTTTCTTATATAAAAAAAGTACACATTCCTCACGATTCCAAATTACTCTAAGTTTTTGTTTTAACACATCTAATTGTTCACATTTCATGGGGAATCAAAACCTTTAGAACCCTCAAACTTATGACTAAGCAAAAAATTTCAATAGTATTAGGTAACATAATTAATATGCTAGAAAAATGAATTTATAATAGACAAATCGTCAATAACCGTCTCCTGCCATTAATATCCGTTATCAGGCCACATTGCTCTGGAAATGCATTAATAAATAAAAAAGAACAAAAAAGCTCTAAAAAATCATGGGAGCTTACCTAAATTAGGTACACTTTGAAATTCAGCCTGAAGTTGGGATTCGTCAAGGCGATCCACCCATTGGGATAAAACACATCGAAGAACAAATAAAGCATTGTGTGACTGCCACGTAAAGAGGTGACTGAAACGGAAAAAAATATCAGGCACACAGGAGAGACATATTTGAAACTAAGAAATACAAATGAGTAAAATGTGTGACAAAACCAATAATTGAATATCAATTTGCTTGGTGAAATATTTCAATTAGTTTACAGGCCTGTAGTTTAATAAAGACACAGTTTATTTACAAAAACACTGGTTTTCTAGGATAATATGCGTTGCTGACAAAGATGTTTTAAAGAAATTACAGAAAAGAAGAAAAGTTGAAATCCAAATAGCTTGGTCAATAAGACATGGGTGTAACAACAATAAAGTGCACTCGAAATCAACACCTTGAAAAATATGTTTCTGAGCTTCTCTAGAATATCTGGACGCCTGCACACCTTTATTTTACATCAATTGTGAATTTTAAGAAAGATCATAATAGTTCAGGCGGGAGAAGCCCCCCGCCTGGTACCTCAAATAATGCATTGTTAGACCAGTATTTTTCAACTATCACTGCAATCTTTGGACTAGACATGGGAAAGGGGTTCCATATCGTCCTCGCTGAGAGGTATGCAAATGCACTAGATATGCTTTAATAAGGCATAATCTCTGTCACGCAGTGATCTATTAAAGAATTTTGTATTTTCTTTTACTCTGGACTAGGGTTCGTTCTTTATTACAATTATACCAAAATAAGCTATATATTTTTTCGACGTTACATTATCATGTTACTTAAATTTAAAAAATTTATACCAAAATAAGCTATATCTTTTTTCGACGTTACATTTTCATGTTACTTAAATTTTAATGTAAAGGTGGGCATGACATGCAATATACCTAGTGTTTAGAGCTCAATATGTAAGAACAGGAGTCGTTGAAGCACCACTAGTAATTATTTTTCACATAAACCCTCAGTCTTCTACACTTATACTTAGTCTGGAGAATTGGTTAAGTTGTAACTTGAGGAGTAGTAAAAGTTGAGTTAAATTTTCGTTCTTTTTTAGCATGAAAAACTATATTTTTTTTTTACTTGCATAGGTTTCAAAACACGTAGTTTGATCATGATTCAACCCGACAAATAGACTAAGCAAAATGAGGTCTTATGAAGAGTCTGTTATTAGTCGTCTCAAAGAATATTTCGTACCAAAGGCCGTATTTGGAATTTTCATAAATTTAAGGGATAGCAAACAATGTTTCTAAGTGTTTGGTAGGAGCAATTTCTTCGGGGATTTAAACAAAATATATCTATAAAATTATAGCATATATCTCCTCATGTGGTTTGATTGTTGTATATAGTCCATTAAATTGAGTCAGGCAGTCTTTAAACTAGATGCAATGGACATTTTCTTTATGATAATCTTGGCTTATCTTCCCTGTGTAATAAATACCACTTTGGAAATTCAAGCAGTGGGGGAATACCACGAATATTACAAAATGCGAATACACTAGGGTATTTCCTTTTGATATACAACCCACATAATTGAATCGGTGGTCTTTGAACTAGAGGTGCCGAAACATTTTTGACTCTCCTACGAAGTAAATATCCTCTGTAAGTGCAAACAGTGAACAAATATCCCTGAGACCATAAAAAATCCATTTTGGGCAACAATTTGATTATATATCCTCTGGTATTGGGAGCAATGTTTGACTAACAAAAATGTAGCATATACAAAATAAAAAAAGGCCCTCTGAATACTCCTAATACTAAGATGATGTATTTTTGCTAAAAATTTGAGATACACCCTCTGGTTTTGGGTAAAATAATTTGCAAAAAATAGGATAAAACATACTATGTAACAATATGAAGCAAAAATGGCAACTAGTTAGCATCAATCTTTTTTCTTTTATATCGATCTTGGCTTTACATGAACGAAAATTAAAAGCAACTGGCAACATGCCATTTTTCATAGATAAAATACAACATTAAAAAACAACCTATTTCAAATATTATTTTCACAAAAAAAGATCTCCAGATTTAGAGTAAAAATCTAATAAATTTGGAAGACATAGGGAAAAGACAAGGCCCATTGAATCTCCTCAAAATAACAATCCTGCTTCAATTGAAATAAAAGAAAAGAGTTTACTTCTATCAAGTTTTCATACGATTTATAATATTCTATAAGCAAATATAAATTAATAAACACAAGTTAACTACAGCAGAAAAATTATTCCGTCGAAAAACTTCAAATAAGGAGTTAGGCTGAACTTACTCTTGAAGATGAACGCAATCCTTCAATTCTAAGGATCGCTCAAGGAACACGTACATCAATGCCCCAACGTTTCCAGTATAAAAGTTGTTGACTAGGAGGTTCTCATTAAATACTGACAAAGCAGAAATGACACTCTCCTGTTTCTCTCTAAAGAAAAAATTCTTTATTACACACTTGTAGTGAAAATACTACAATATTCATAATAAAAGATCTTTTATACTGAATTAAATAGTAAAAAAAACAAGTTTTTTAAATGAAAATAAGGAGCAACATTAAAACTTAATACGAACTGAATTTATTCAGTATATGATGGGGGGCCCCTCTCTTCATCCCTTTCTCTTTACATTAAAGTCCTTTAAAAGTACCTGTCATTAAAATTCAGCAGCCCTTGTGTTCATAAGTTGTTCTTAAAGAATTAAGACAAAAAGTCAAACTTTACCGTAATAAACAGGGGATGAGGAAAGGGGCCTCCCTTATATATACGGAATATTTTCTGTTAGTTTAAAATTTTAAAGTTGCTCTTTATTTTCAACTTTTTTTATAGCTACTCTCCAATGGTTTGGTTACTTCAAGAGGGCATTAGAACTTTGGCTCTCCAATTGTTTGGTTACTTCAGAAGGGCATTAGAACTTAGGATCTCCAATAAAACGAGCCCTCTTCTGATCTTCTAGGATTATTGTTTCGATACGACCACTCTTGGGAAAAAACAACAAATAAACAAACGCGCATCCACAATCTTTCTTCTTGCAAAAAATACGAAATCCCACATTTATGAAACCTATACTATAAGGTCCTCTAGTAAGTTAAATCTGGTGGTATGACTTTCAGTAAGATCGTTCGACTTTTGGGGGGTGTTTCCCCCATTTTTCCAGAATCAGAAAAAAAATTTTAGGCTCAAAGCTTTGGATGGGTAACATTAAACTTAAAGAATTTTATATATTTGAAATCAGCATGAAAAGTCAATTCTTTTGATGAATCAATTGTTACCAAAACTACTTTTTTCAGAGTTACGGTTACTATTGGGCCCAGTTGTTCCTTATCAAAACCCGACGTTCAATCTAAATGTTTCAGAGAAATGAAAATATTCTCAGGTTCTCCGTAGAAATGAGAACGGGCTTAGCTTCTTTTTACCTGGGAAATTCATCCAATACTACACACATTGTGTAATTGAAGATCAGATATTATAAAGGAGGGGTAGTGGGTCATTTTGTAGGCGGGAGGGGGGAAGAAGCCTCAAAGAGTGCATTTTTAATTCCAAAATATCCTAATACTCGTTGATAAATACAGAATGAGTTTGGGGGAAGAAAGGAGGAGTATTCAAAATTGATATCCAATCCCTCTTTATTCCTGGGTAATAGCATACAATATTTAATTCCCATGCCTACCAGC
The DNA here is from genome assembly GCA_029168905.1 of Artemia sp. Kazakhstan ARC1039. Classification (NCBI taxonomy): domain Eukaryota; kingdom Metazoa; phylum Arthropoda; class Branchiopoda; order Anostraca; family Artemiidae; genus Artemia; species Artemia sp. Kazakhstan ARC1039. The sequence goes on from JAQQPU010019536.1 coordinate 8,389, forward strand.
AGAAATTTGAACAAAGCTAGGCGTGGCATGGTAAGCCTTGCTAGGAAATTGAATGGGGGGGGGGGTTGGCGAATGCAACAATAACTTTTTTCAGCGAATTTAAATGGTAATATTTTTTTCTATTTATATACAATGCTTCAAGGTTTTTAAACGTATGTATACACTGCATTTAAACACGAGACAGATGTACTGTCGAGGTCGCGATGGTTTCAGCCACATAGAAGATCATAATTATGCAGAATTTCCATCCATATGAACAATAAAACCCCTCTCCGCCCACCCTAAATTCTGTAGCAGAAATATCACTAAGAACTTATTCAACTGAACATCTGTTCATTGAGAATTTTGACTAAACATTCAAATTTTGTCAAAATTTCTTAGTTATATTTTAAATTTTATGCCGCAACACTAAAAAGGGGGGATGCTACCAAACACTTTATTGTTATTATGCAATTACATATACAATTTAACTGCAAGAAACTGGGTGTTTATGAGGCAGGTAGCCCAAATTATATTTTGGTTTTAACTGAGAGTGAAGAGCAACAATAAAACTCCTTGTTCTTTATGCTCAACTTAAACCTTTGGTCACAGTTCTTCAAGAACGACTATTCAAACACACGGTCGTTGAATTGGAAAGAAAATTATTTTTAAAGCATTATTACACATAAAGAGCAGGGGGTGAAGGAGGGGGCAGCTCCCCTCATGCACGGAATAATTTCTGCATGTTTCAAGTTTTAATGTCGCTCCTTACTTTTAGTTAAAAAAAAAACTTTATTGAATAATAAGAAAATTAATTGGATTGTTTTTATTGAAAATACATGCATTAATGAAACCAATATTTTTACTTGGACTTTTATAATGAGCTTTATAATTTTGTTGAGCAACGCTAGATGGTGTCAGTTGTTGTTTTTTCTCATAGAGAAAAACTCATGTTCTCCCTTTGGTCACTTTCCCAAGTTCTTTGATATGAAGCTATTACTTTTCACAATCCTGTCCTACGCTAGGAAAAATATTTGTTTCCTTTCAGAACTAATCATAACAGGCTATAGAGAAGTTTATCGTATTAGTAGTACCACCATCTCCAAAAATATCATTATTCAAAGCCCAAAGTTTTCCACAAAGCAAAAAGTATGCCTAAAATTCTCAACCCAGGAAAACTGCATGTATTGTATTTGAAGCTGCAATATGATCAGACTAAAGTAGAGAAATTTCATAAAGTTTGGATCTTTGTATTTTGAATTAGCCTGGTGTATTCTAGATACTAGCAAAATGCTAATGGTATTTTGTCATAACACCCTTTTTATTTGACCTTTTCATCCCGAGAAAAACGTTATGAGAAATTTCATCACGTGATGAGAAATTCCTTTGTATTTTGAATTAGCCTGATGTATTCTAGATACTAGTAAAATGCTTCTGCTATTTTGTCACAACACCCTTTTTATTTTACCTTTAAAATTATGTCTTCAATTTTTAATTGTTTTGTCAAGCAAATTCATTCTTTAATTTTCCTCAATTGCTGATGTGAAAACCACAAATTGGTTTTGTTGTCAAAATGACGTGAAGCAAGCTCATTTATATAAATCAAAATGTTGACAAGTCCACTGTATGATTAAAAATAAACAGGTCATGAAAGCTTATTAAATTAGAGCAGTGCAATATGAAACAGTAACTTCATGAATAGCCCAAAGGCGTTATTCATTTATTTTTTTTTTTACTAGTCAAGGAGAATGTAGGATAACAGGCAAAAAAAAAAATCATATCGTATACTCCTGATATACACCTAGGAAAAATGTTGGTCTCATATCTCGAACAAAAAATTTAAAGTCCCCTCAAAGGGTGAAACTATGGTTTTTGAAGATGACGCAGTCAACTCGAACAACAAAATATCAATTTTGCAGGCGACATATCTCAATTTTGCAAGCTTCATGAGATGCCCACTTCAGCTAATTTTACGAAAGATCAATAATATGACACATTATTGCGTCCCCCCTCAAAATCAAGGGAGGCACTAAGAAAATATCACCTTTGTCTCAATGGCACTAGTGAGAGAGAAAAATCTTTTGATGTTTTTGTGAAACCAGTTTGTGCAGGTGGAGTCAGATTCTCTATTTAAAAAAACAACAACACAGAATCTGGTTGTTTATAATTTTTGATGATTATTAACTACGAAAAGAATTTATAAATCTATTTAGCGTAAAGAGCGAGGCGTTGAGGAGGGGACAGCCCCTTTCATATACGGAAAAAAACAAAAGTTTTTTTTTTATTTATTCCATATATAAAAGGGGTTGTCCCCCCCCCACGCCTCGCTCTTTATGCTAAAGTTTTTTATTATTCTAAAAAATAGAGTTGTGAGAGAGTAAAATTTTAGCGCAAAGAGCGAGGCATTGAGGAGAGGACAGCCCCTTTCATATCCGGAATAACTTCTGGTCGTTTAATTTTTAATGTCGCTCCTTACTTTCAGTTAAAAAAATAGTTTTTTTTGTTTAATTCAATTCAATTCAAACTTTTTATTTCCTCCGAACACGAAGAGTAAAAAAAAATAAAAAAAAATTATAACCGCTAATCAACAGGCCATAAAATTATTTTAAACTATATAACAACAAATACGCAAAGGCCTTCAATCAAAATTACCACACAAATTAACACTTCATTCAATAGATAATAAATTAACACTTCACAAATTAACACTTCATTCGAAAATTAAATCAAATAAAATAAATTAAGCTTCGTGCGCAGCTCTATATAAATTATGAGAAAAAACATTTAATTTGGATAAAAATTTCTTTTGCTTTTTCTCCAAAACATCAACAGGGTTTTTTATTTTATATGCATTCATTAAAAAAGTATTTGATTCAGATTTAGAAAAGCGGCAAAGGAACTTAGCAAAATTAAAAAATGTGGTTTTTACATGCGCAATATTACTAATTCTAAAAAACGGGAGAAGCGATGAAAAAACTAAAATTTGAGGCAAAGCGACTGTATTATATACCTGAGCCAGGGATTTCCGAGAAAGAAGATCGCGAAGACAAATTACTGCCCCGAAACTAGACGCTATTCTACTTTTAACTGCTTTAGAAATAGAAGCACGGCATAGAGCTGAAGTTGGTCCATAAGGCACACCAAGATATAAAAAAGATTCCAAAGGTTTCAAAATACTATCATAAATACGGACAGAAATTTCTGAATTAACAAGATCATTAGCCTTAGGACCAAGAATTAAAAACTGACACTTTTCAGGGCGAAAACGAAGTCCATGCTCCCTAAAAACCTTTGCTAAAAAATCTACATTTTGTTGAAGTGACTGAAGCGATCGACTCAAAAGGAGTAAATCATCTGCGTAAGCAATCCACGACAGAACATAACCTTTACCATAAATAAAAGTCAACTGAATTTGATCAAATAGCCCCGAAACAGTAATATTGAAAATCAAAGGAGAAATAATGCTCCCTTGTCTCAGCCCCCTACATAACTTAACATTATAATCACTAAACTGATTTTTCCACTTAATACGAATACGAGAGGAGCCATACCACTTTTTTAAAACCAAAACTACTGGTAGTGGGACATTATTCTTCAGAAGCGCAGTCATAGCCCAAGAATGGATAATTGAATCATACGCTGTCGCAAAATCTAACGCAAGTGTATAAACTCTATCCCATTGCTTACAAAAGGATATTATTCTTGAAAGGAGGGTATGAGCAACATCCATGCTTAGACCCTTGCGGAACCCAATTTGATTCAGGCCTTGGTTACAAGACTCCAAATACTTTAATAAAACTAACTCAAAAACTTTGCTAATCTGGCACGAAACAGTAATCGGCCTGTAATCAGAACATCGATTCGTATTCCCTCCTTTTTTTGAAAGGGGTGAAGTGGTAGCACGAGAAAAGCTAGTTGGAAGAACTCCAGAAGAAAGAATAGTAGTAAAAAGAGTAGCGAGGAGAAGGATTGCTTTGGGGGATGCCCATTTTATATGGTTTGAATGTATACCATCATGATCAAAAGAATGCTTACTTTTTAGAGCTTTAATTGTTACCGTTACATCATCAACAGACACAGATATTTTACTATTTGGGCGGGGCTTTGAAATTTCTTCCGATAATAAAGAGTCAAGCCGTGATTCAACTGCCGCATCACCGGATGAAAAAACTTGATTATAATGAGTTATCAAATCATCTAGTTTCAGAGAACTATTAGAATCTGGTGAACAATTATTATTACAACGTCTAGAATTAACCAAACTCCAAAGCGCATTCCTATCACTGGTAATCCTTGAACCAATTTCATCTTTTATAATTTCATTATGCAAACGCAACTCAGCCCGAAAAACGCGTTTAGTTAATTTCATACCATCATAAAATGGTCCAGATCGCGGTTTTCCCGCGCAATTCCAAAGGTAACAAGCTTGAGATGCATTCTTTTGGCTTTGCTTTAAAATCAGGTTAAGGTTCCAACCTAAAACACGAGATCCACGACGGAAAGAATCAGTCCTAAATGCTTTATTAGCCCCGACTTTTAAACTATGAACAATTTCAAGGTAAAATAGATCAATATCAATTTGATCAACATCCTTAGAATAATTTACAATTATTTTAGCTAAAAGTGCATCTGATTCTTCATGATATTTGCACATTTTTTCCCGATCCCAGATCATTTTATTTACAATTTGACTAGAATGATGGATAATTTTAAAAGATGGAATTTGAATATTTAAATGAAAAGAAAGGTAAAAATGGTCACTAATAGGCATATCCAACCCAACATGAACAGGCTGTGGTAATAACGCTGCATTTGAAACCAGCACATGGTCTAGATTAGAGCAAGAACCAGAATTATGGACATACGTAAAATCCGCATCTTTTGAAACTATAGTAAAAACCGAAAACAAAGATAAAAGAGCGGAGGAGCGGACATCAGAGATAGCAATGTTGCAGTTAAAATCCCCGCAAATAAGCCACTGGAAATCTGATGAAACTTTCGCCACAAATCGCGATAATTTTAAACATGCAAAATTGAAATCAAAATCCGAATCAATAGTATGATAATTTGTTGGTAAATAGCACGAAAAAACAATAATCCCTGGGATTCGAACAGCAACAAAATAACGATTAACGGCAAACACTGAAACTGGAATATTCTCTCGAATAAAAATGCAAACGCCTCCTGAAGGGCGTCCACCTGTAGGTGTAGCTGGAGATATAAAACACTTAAACTGCTGCGACAGGCTCGAAAGAAGACTACTAGAGTGGTCCAGAAGATGATGCTCTTGCAGACACAAAATATCCAGATCGCGCAGCATAGACTGCAATACATGTTGTTTATCACCAAAACCATTCAGATTCAGAGATATAATCTTTGCACTAATCATTTTTTATTCTTTGCAACTTTTTCGGTTAACTGTTTGCAGCGAAAGCTAAATCCAGTATGCTCATGAGATCCACAATGGAAGCAACAAGGTTCATTCTGGCAAGGGTTGTTCCTAGAATGAGAGTGTCCACTACCAAGGCACTGGAGACAACGTTCCACGCTAGAGCAGCCTGACGATATATGCTCTAGCGACCCGCATTTGTAGCACATTCGCGGTAAAAACTTATAATCAGTAAGCCGGAAATGTTCGTAGCCAATGTGAATCCCATAACGCAAATAATGAGACTTGGCCGTCACCGAACGGAAGTATACACGATATGATTTCGAAACACCGATGCGCTGTATCTCTTCGATACCTTGGTTAGAAGCACACACACTCTCTGGATTGATCGGGAAGTCCACTCGTGATAACAAACCGACAATTCTCGATTTGCGAACCTCAGTTTTACCGACCTTTTCATTCAAACAGGCTTTCAAGTTTTCGGCGTTTTGTCTTTTCGTATGAATGACCCATTGCTGTTGCTGGGATCCTGATTCCTTAGAAAGTGAAATCCGCACTATACCATCAGCTCCATCCAACGATTTCAGAAAAGCTTCACGCTTTAAGGGATCATCACAATCTTGTGGTGGTGAATCTACTACAAGACCCACTGTTTCTGACTCGTTATTCAGCAGAGGCCAGGATTTATCATTGAGTTTTTCTTTATTTATACAGCTCAAAACCTCGCTCTGTACTCCGTCACAACACTCTTTCACCAAAGCAGGAGTCTCTGCTACCTTACTTGTGACGTAATCAAGTTTATCAATTATGCTAAAAAGATGCCGGTCCCAGGTTTGAATGGCACGGCTAAAGTGAGCATTTTGATCGGTATCTATCGCAGGTATCGCATCACTTGCAGTCATAACGAATTTCAGATTTGGCAAGCGAGGGGTTGCATCCTCAGAAATAAGGATGTCTAAAATATCCTGTGACAGGCTTTGCTTAGCAGATGGGCCGCGACGTGCAAGGAGTTTATGCGTGGGGTTCACTAGAGATGTTAGGAGGCTTCTAGCTTGATCAAGATGATCATTAGAATAGAAGTTTGTACACGAAGATATACAGGAGGCGGACGAAATTCCTGACTGTAGACAGTGCCGGAAAAAACTTAAAACTGGTGAATAAACAAGAGTCTCTGAAGGAGGCGGGATCTGCGGGGAAGCAGGTTTATCAGCAAATTTCTCGCAGCAGTCAGAGCACTGATATATTATAATACTGTCTTTCTCAATACTCTGAAGAATTTCACAGTGGTTATGGCAGAGGCGACCACAACCCCCAGCAGATGTGTTGCAAATA
>JAQQPU010019537.1:0-16334 GCA_029168905.1 Artemia sp. Kazakhstan ARC1039
AATCTATGTTTTCAGCAAAGCAATACGGTAGTCTCTAACTTTCGGGATACACAGTGTTTTAACAATATTTGTACTTTTTGTTCTTTGCATGCAAATTTATTTCAATCCTTATTTTCATATCATATACAATTAAACAAAAAATACCAGTTTTTCAAATAAAATTTAAGAGTGATATTAACATCAAAGTCAGGAGAAACTATCTTCTGCATGATGAAGGCCACAGGCCCCTTCTCTCATAACTCTTGACTCTAAAGTTCAATTAGTGATTGGCTGAGGGCTTTTTAGAGTTCAGAGCAAATGCGAATAATTACAATCTTCCATTCACTAGGCATCATGAAAAGTGAAAAAAAATTATCGAACTGTTTTTCTATTAAAAATTCTGTGCTTGAAACACTGGCGGAAAAAGTATGATTTTTTTTTGTGCAAAGAATGGGGGGTTTGAGGGGTGGCATGCATCCTCATATGCAGGATAATTTCTGTTCGTTTAACACATTAATTTTTCTCTTTAATTATATTAAAAAAAAACTTGTTTTTATTGTTTATTTGCATAAGACTTGAAGGTAGCGACAGAAATAATTTTTATGTAAAGAAGTAGAAAGTAAAAAGATGCTTAAAACATTGTGTCATTCGGGATTATTCAAAACTGCATCTTTGAACGATGCTACCGTGTAATTTTACGAACATCAGATATATCATATCTGATAGTCAATCTATCATATCTTCGCCAATCATCAGATTATCATATCTGATAGTCTGATGTTCAAAATAAAATATCAGAAGGGAAAGAAGCGATCCAAGTGAAACTTTTTGTTTTTTTTTCTAAGCAGCTAGATTCAGTGGTGTAATTTTTATCATATCTTCTAGGTACTAATCATGGAAAATATTTCGGTCTTACATTTTGATGATTTTTATTATGCACGAATCTTTATAATATGTGAGTATTCCTGCTGCATCCGATCTTGAAGGTTAGATACTGCATTACGAAAAAGTTGCATTTTTAGGTCTCTGTACATACCGAAATTTGTTTGTGCTGTGGCAGTCCTAATAAGCCTGCGTTGGAACCACAATTCAAGGCTTAAAACAATAAGGATCTTCTACACACAAGGAATTCTTGCAATACTTATGTCCCATTCTCACAAATGGATTCACCTACCCCGCACTTAAAATTCAAAGGCAATAATATGGGGGTTGCGATAGTTCAAGTAGATAAAACTCAAACAAAAATGTAAAATCATGTTACAAGTGTTTATTCTTGCGTCTCTGGCTTCAATCCAGCTCCAAGAGTTATAACCTAACTATTACTGTTCACCCATAAAAGCACGGAATTGATTATTTTTTCGCAAATTTATGATGATACAGCAGGGTAATGCCTGGTTCAAAATAACCACGGGACAGACCTAAATTCACGAATAATATCTGCAATTATAAAAGTAGCCTCAATTCCAAAAAATCATTTTAAACATAAAGAAAAATGTTGTTTTACATCCTGCTTCAATCTGCCCAAAATTTCTGCACCGTTGCAGGTCAATAAACTGAATAATGGCAGTAAAATAAAGAGCTCTTTGTTTAAAGACACCTAGGAAAAGAACCGCCAGACAGTAAATTCATGGTTAGAAGAAATAATACTGAAACTTCAGCTTGATGTTAATTGAAAATTTAATCTATAGCTACTTTTATATTTTTTATTTCAGCTTTTAATTCAAGCAAACCTTTCGTTTTTTAACAAGGCCTTGTGCTTTATTTTACTCATTTTTTCTGCCAAGTAGAAGTAGGATAAGATGCAAAAAATATGTTGCTTTATTTCCCTTTTCTGTTGGACTATGCCTCTTCAATTTAACAGCCCAATAGACTAAATGATACCAAACAGATTTTGTGGTAAAGAACTGTAAGTAAGGAGCGACACGGCTCAATAGTAACCAAACTCTAAAAGTCAGAGTTTAGTGTTACCCATCAATGGCTACGAGCCTGAGAAGAAAGATCACGAATGCGTGTCTATTTATTTATTTTTTATTTTTTCCCAGGGGTGATCGTATCGAATAAATTGATCCCAGAACATCGAGATAGGGCTTATTTCAACGGGAATTAAAAGCCCTAGTGCCCTTTTTAAGTGACCAAAAAGATTGGACCCTTAATGATTTTATTTGTCTTACTTTCTCTTTGCCTACTCAATTGTACATGTGGTGATGCTCGGGGGGAATTGTCCGGAGGAAATTTTCAACGTGTTTGGATTTTCGGGAAAAAATTTCCAGGAAGGGGGATTTCTGGAGTGATAGGAAAAAAAAGATTAGAGATTAAAAGTTTTATTTCAAATGAAAGTATGCTAAGGCGAATTTTTCAGACTGAATCTTCTGCAATAAATTTAGCGGAGAGAGGGGGAAAGAAATTTTCGGAGATAGAGAAGTTTACCTTAAGGGTGTAGGAATTTTTCATTGAGGGTGAGCCAGATTTACAGGCACTTTGGAAAAAGATTTCCAAAGAAATTAAATTAATTTTTTTTTTTTTACACATGAAAGTAAGGAGCAGCATTAATGCTAAAACGAACAGAAATTATTCCGTATATGGAGGGTTGCCTCCTTTTCAAAACCTTGCTCTTTACGCTAAAGTTTTATTGTTTTCCCCGATTTTTTAGAACGACTCCTGAAACACATTTTAGAAGTACTAACAACTTAAACGTGAAGAGCAAGATATTGAGAAATGGGGCAACCCCTTCATATGCAAAATGATTTCTGTTCATTTTGAGCTATAATGTTGCTCCTTACTTTCAGTTGAAAAAACTTGCTTTTTTATTTCATCGAATAAGAAACAGGCTTTTTATTCATAGATGCATCCCCAATCAGATGATAAAGTTTTGAGTCCTAGCAACACCGGTGAAAAATAATAAACAGATGATAAATAGTAAAATCACAATTAATAAATGACAAATATCAAATAATATGCCAGTAGGTTTCTGATCAAAGGAGATGTTGCAGAGAAAGCTAAGCAAACTTAGCAAAAATAATGGCAGACGATAGGCCTACTTGAATTGGAAGTCTGATTGCCGACAAGCAGAAAAACAAAAAAACAAAAAGAAACAGAAGTATTGCAACCAGTGGCGTCAATTCCATGGAAATTAGGGAATGGGGGGCTAGAAGTTTTTTTCGGAATCTAAGAGGATGTAAGCAATTTGTCGCTTTTCGCAATTTTTTTCAATGAAATTACTAAAAAAAAAATACTTTCCGTGAAAATACACCTAAAACGCAAATGTTTCACAATAAAAGAGGGTGGGGAGGACAAAAAACCAGAAGGATCCATGCTCCTCGACCCCCTCCCCAACTGACACCATTGATTGTGAAGTTTATATCAAAATCAAATCTGACCTTGATTAATCATGCAAAACTAGGCTAATTAAAAGTACTAGGCTAATCACAAAATTTTGCTGATTTTAATGTTTTTTCTCTTAAAAGGGCACTAGAATTTTCTAGTTCCAATGGAATGAGCCCCCTCGCTCCTCCCCCCCAAAGTTTTAAAATAACTGGTTCGATACGAGAGTCCACATTGCTCTTTACTCAGGCAGCTCTATTGTACTGCTTATGTTTATTATTATATAAAGTTACTATAATATGACATTACATTTATTGTAATATAAAGATACAGATTCATATTAAAGAATATATATAATTCTATAAGACTTTCCTTAACTTTTATAGCTAAATAAACTTGTATTGTCAACTTGTATTGTTATCTTAGTTCGTGCGTCAAGTGTTTCGCATCAAATTTTCATTGAACTAAAAATCATCCTTTCAGTTCTACTTACTTTTCCTTGTAGTTGGTTTTCTTTTTTTTGGGGGGGGGGGGGTGTATTCAATTACTGTATGGTATTTCAGTAGCACCGTATGTAGCATGCTTTGGATCAAAAAGATGTGTTTCAATTAATATTTTATTTTTTCTTGGAATTTTCCAGTTGCTAACCTGTCATGTTTGGACCCCAGAATTCTGGCTCAATGACAATTACAAAAGTTTAATGATAAAGAGACAGGTTATAATAGAAATTGTACACGTGCATAACCGTATCTAAAGGTTCGAAGTTCAGATCTTGTCAAACAGTTCGTGGTAACGAACTATAAGTAAGGAGCGGTGTGCCTCAATAGTAACCGAAACTCTAAGAAACGGAATTTTGATACCAATAGATATATAAAACAATGGATTATTATTATATATAATATGATTCATAATATGGTGTGACCCATAATATGATTCATAATATATAAGTTTCATTAAGTTTTCAGCATTACCCATCAAAGGCTACAAGTCTGAGATAATAAGCCTTATTTTCAAAAAAAGGGGGAAATACCTTTTAGAAGTCAAATAATCTCAATAAAAATCACACCATCATATTCAGCATATCAGAGAACCTTATAGCAGAGGTTTCATCCTCCCATATGCAAAAATGTGGAATTTTCCATTTTTGCCAGAAGGAACATCACGGATGTTTGTGTTCTTTTTTTCCCAGGGGTGATCGTACTGACCCAGTGGTCCTAGAACATTGGGATAAGGTTCATTCAAACCAAAAACAAAAGTTCTAGTGCCCTTTTTAATTGACCCAAAACATTGGAGGGCAATTTCCCAAAATCGTCCGATCAAAATTTTGAGGTGGCCATTTTGTTTTTCATAGTTGAAAGGCCCAACAACTTTGTCTTTGGATACAACATGAACCCCCAGAACCCCAGGGGAAAGGTCCTTAAATTATAAAATTTGTCTATTGTTTATGCATAGTATTTTTTATTGGGAAGTATGCATACATTTTTGGGTGGGGGGGGGGCAAATTTTCTGCTGGGGGGTTCTGCAAAGGGAAGTTTTCCATGGGGATAGAAGTTTCCAGGGGGTAAAATTTTCAGGGGAAACTTTACAGTGGAGGAATTTGACATAGTTGCTATACAAAATTCTTTTTATATGTCTTGCTTTCTCTTTTCCGTCTCAATTTTACGCTTACAGATGTTATGGGTGATTATGCGAGGTAAATTTTCACCGAGATTGCATTGTCTATGAGGTATTTCCGTCAGGAGAGGGAATTCTCCGTGGAGGTGCAGTCATATTTCCGGGCATTATTTAAAAAACTAACAAAAAAAATAAATAAATAAAAAACTGAAATTAAGGAGCATTATCAAAATGTAAAAGGTACAAAAATTATTACTTATAGTAAGGAGGTTGCCACCTCCCCAACACCTCACTCTTTACGTTAAAGCTTGAATTTTGTCCCGACTCTTTAAGAACGACTACTGAAACACAAGGTTCGTTTAATTAGAACAATAATAAGCTTTTTTAAGAGTACTAACACACTTTAGCATAAGGCGCAAGGTGTTGAGGAGGGAGCAACTTCCTACATACACGTATTAACTTCTGTTCTTTTTAAGTTGTAATGTTGCTCCTTATTTTCAGTTGAAAAAACTTGTCTTTTTTATTTTATTTTAGAGGGACCACGTGAGTGAGGTAAGGATTCCACTTCTATTTGCCGGAACCGAAAGCAAGTACAGAAATTTAGACGTTTAGTGTCAATTAGCTCAAAAACAGTGTATTACATTCTAGTAACCCCCCCCCCTCGTAAAAGTCCTTCAAAGAGTCCTGATAATCCTGTATCGATTTTTCGCGTATCACTGATGTGCAAATTAAGAACTGTCAGAAGATTTCCAACTAAAAGATATCATTAAAGATTGCCACATAAAAAAAAAGTCTTATTCTGGGTTTTTGGGTCTCTGGCGTTCTGGATTTTACACTCTTTTCGCATGGCCCTGATTTCAGACCTCCCCAGAGGCTTCTGAGGTATAACAACGTATGAATGAATTCGATCTTTTTTTCACGAATACTATTTAAGTGTTAAGTAATAATAGTAAGTTTTTAGATCATTCTGAGAAATTGGTAACAATAATTCTCAATAGTTGCTAATACATACGGCAATTTTTGGCATATAATTTCTCTCGTGGTAATTGATTTCCATTTCCAAGATGAAATTAGTAGTGTCTACAACAAAACATGGATCAACTATCCCCAAGCCAAGGATCATTACTAGTTTCCTCAAGGTGCTAATTTTCCGGTCACGGTATTATAGACACAAACAGTGTGATTTCAGGGTGGTCAGTTTTAACGCAAGGAAAACAAAGTAGTCATGTGCCACATGAAAGAAGGTTATGTGGGACTTTAGCCTTGTCCTTGACCTCATCATGAATTTACCTATCAAGAGAGTAGACAAACTAAGACTTTTGAGAGCAGACTTTGTACCAAAGCTCCCACAATCTCAATAAAATCTCAATAAAATCTCAATAAAATCTAGTCCTCATTCACGATAAAGATGAACGTGATTCTTCATTCCAAGAGCTTTATACCCAGCTCGATCACCTCTTTTTAAAAGTCTTGCATTAGACATAATGTCAAATATAGATGCCAACATTCTTATGGAGGTAATGGTTGCTCGTCCGAAGTCTGCTCTCAAAATTGGAGAAGGACGGACGCTGCTTTGGTCTAGGGAAATCCAAAGAAGAGAGGGATCTGGAATTGTTCTTAATAGCTTCGCTTGGAAAGCTCTACTGTCATTTAAACCTATCTCATCACGGATACTGAGAGCGAGAATCGACGGCAAACACGGGAAGACAACTTTTCTTACTTGCTATGTACTGACAAACGATACCGATGAAGGATAAACGGACGACTTCTACAAGTTACTATCCTCCGAGCTCTCCAACGTACCACCTAAATGACTATCACATCTTTAGTCCCAGGAAATCTCAACGCCAGTATCACTAACAGCTCGGGTCTGTACGATACAGCTGTTGAACCTGTGGTGGTGGATACTCTGAATGATAATGGGAAAAGGCTGCTAAATTGATGTGTCGCCCACGCTCTATCAGTCACAAATACATGGTTCGCGAGAAAAGACATTGCAAAGTACTCATGGTACAGGCAAGGCCGTACCCAGGATTTGTTTCGGAGGGGGTTTTACTAAAAAAAAGATTCGGAGGGGGGGGGTGGTTTACACAAAAAACCTCAAAAACGCATACAAAATTTTTTTATATCCATTTTTGTTATATTCTTACGAGTCAGACAAACATTTTATGGGGGGGGGGTCAAACTCTCCTAGCCCGCCCTCTGGGTACGGCCTTGGGTACAGGAACTATGGCAAGATAAAGAAGATGCTAGACTTCCTCAATTTTTGACGACGCTGGCTTTCGTCTGTCTAGAACTGCCGCTCATATAGAGGTACCGAAATCGGCAATACTGACCATCGTCTCTTTTCTGCAAAAGTAAAATTTTGACTGAGAGCCATCAAGAGTAACTCCTCCTCCTCCAAGAATATAGACACCTCTCAATTACAAAAAAATTCTTCGGTTCGTCAGCAGTATACAGTTGAAGTCTCCAGTCGTTTCAAGGCTCTACTAAAGTTTTCATAAAACAAGTCAGCGTAGATCACTTTAAAAAAAAAGTTCTCAAAGCAGCTAGAGAAGTTGGAGGCTCGAAGCAGCGTAAAATGGAAGAGTCGATAAGCAGCAAGACGTTAGAATTAACGGAGCAAAGAGGGTGAGTGAGACCACAAGGAGATGTGACGCTCTACAGACAGTTCAAAAAACAACGTAACTATATGTTCCACAAGCATAAGACAGACTTTATTGCGAGCAAGGCCACTGAGCTTGAGAAAGCTGCTCAAAAGAAAAACATTGGCGTATTCAACATCATCTGGTGTACTGAAGTTATACCGTCATATTGGAAGAAAGGAATTCTTGCATCAGTGTTCAAGCGCAAGGGCAGTAAGACAAACTGCGGTAATTACCGTAATGTCACCCTACTGTCTGTTAATGGAAAACTGTTTGCGATGCTGTTGCTGAAACATGCAACAAGTAAACTGCATGCTTTGGGCCACTAGAAACAAGCCGGATTTATGCCAGGAATATTTAAAGCTAACCATATACATACGGTCAAAGATATCATTGAAAAAAACTGGAATCCATCAAAAAATCGAATATAGCTTTCATCAACTTCCGTTCTGCCTTTGGTACCGTGGACACACAATCCCTGTGCCTATTCTTGAAAGCTTCACGTCTACCAACAAAGACAGTCAGCTTCTGCAAAGAACTTTACAGCAATATAGAAAACGCCTGCATGGTTAATGGTGAGCTTTCTTCTCCTTTTTCCATCAAGGGGTGAGGCAAGAGTGTGGCAAGGATGCGCTGCAGCAACTAAGCTGTCTAACTGTGTAATCCCCCGCATCTTTAGTAAGACACACCGTGCCCACCCTTTTGGAATCAGTTGTGCCGGGATGACCCTCCCTGATATTGATTTCGCGGACGATTTAACTATTCCTAGTGACAATATTGATCAACTTAAGCGTGCACTTGATCCAGACTCATCCAATGCCTCTAGAGCTAGGATGCAAATAAACTGGAAGAAAACAAAGATAATAGTCATAAATAAGACCGCATTTAGGTCTCACTTAATTTTTAAGATTAAAGGCCAAGCCATCGACGTGGAAAGGCAGTTCAAATATCTTGGATGAATTATGCACCCAAGTGGCACACTTGACACCGAAATCTCAGCCAGATCAACCAAGACAAACTCTGTATTTGGACGACTCCTTAGAGCAGTATTTCTCAAACCACTAAATTAGCCGCCAAACCAAAGCCGGACTTCACAACGCCACAGTCTCAAGCATCATGCCATTCTCTTTTCAGGCGTTGCCGATAAGTCAGATGCAGCTTAAATCTGAGTCTGAACATCCGTTCAAACTAGGCTCAAGCAGAGGCACATTCCTTGAGGTGGCACAGCCATCTACTCTGCCTCTCACCATGCACCGCTACAAGGATCATCACGGATTTCAATACCACGGAAAATGTCTGGCGGCATCCTCAAAGGAGGCTCGGCATCAGGTGGGCTGATTTAGTAACCAACGCCTTCTCAGTGGCAATATCAACCTCAATGGGGCCTCATCCCTAGCCATGGATAGGACTACCCAGAGAAGACTGATAGCACTGCCAACTATTTCTCTTTACGCTGGCGACCATGCTGAATAAGAGCACTGAGTCAAGTAAGTCAAAGTCACTTTCCGTGGCTCCTAAAAACCTCTTTCTTGCTTTGAGGGGGACTACATTTGTTAGCAGCCTGACATCATAATAGAAGTGAAAAACAAAATCGAATAAAGTTATTTTTTCAGTATCATTGACTTTATTTCTGACCAAAATCGGAGGTAACAACGCTAAAATGGCTGAAAAACGGTAGTGTAAGATAACTTAGGAAATACCAGCAGTATCAAGTACTTGTAGAAAACCATAGGATTTACCTAACAAAAATAGGAAAAAAAGATCTTACTTGTCAAACGAGCTTTCCCAAGCTCTAAATACTGGAACAAAAGCTTATAGGGCTTCAAGTGCTGTATAAGGACAGTTTTTTTCTCTGCCGTTTCTTTCCAAATTACTTCCTGTGTATGCTGCATGTCATTCGCTGAAATAATATCTAAAAAGGTATAAAACTATGTTTTAGAAATCTAGTTTCATTAGAGTTGTATGGGAGGAAGAAGGGGTCAATGAATCTCTCACGTCACCAACAGGAACTTGAGGATAAAGTTACTAGATTCTCTTACCTAGGTGAGCTTGGAAATATGGAAACTGAACCATCCAATTATTCATCAAAAATTCACTTATACCCTAATTCGCTTAGAAATAATGTAAAACTCTGAAAATAATCTTATGTAAAACACCGTTAAATAGCAAATGGCTTCACTCAAGTGATCAAGAACTACTTCACAGCCATTTCACCAACTTCTTCAAAACAGAAAAAGTCTCTGAATTTTAGCAGATAATGAAAGAAAAAGTAGTATTTCGAGGGGAAAGACCTTGTTTAAGTTTGTAAAATTAAGGAGCTACAATACCCTTCTTAGAAAAGCGACAGCTTAGAAAAGGTATAGAATAGTACTATCAATAACAAGGGTCTGATTAACGTTGATCAAATAGGTACGTTAACCTTGTTAAGCTTGTTGAACTTGCTAAGACTACACACACCTTCAAACAAAACCCTGATAATAACACTCATTATCAACCAATGAACAAAATAAGAAATGAAGAAAAAAAAAGGTTGTTTCCGGGTAACCACACCTTGCGTCTTCTGACTAGTTTTAGTGCTTCTACTAAATCTATTGATTTCATGGTTGCAGCGATAGCTAAAGCCTAGTCCCTAAGTAAGCAGAGGTTTAAAAACACTAGAGGATTAATCGCAATAGTAGAATCTTATTAAGAAAACAAATTTATAGGAATTTCAAAAAAGAGACTGAAAACCCTCAAAAATGGCATTGGGTCGAAATGAAAACTAAACCATTGAAATTGCCATTCTCGAAAATCCCGTACAGATTAACAGGTCTTTACCCTGAACAACAAGGAAAATCACTCTTTTACACGGGAAGCAGTGACTAACCGTATCTCTTTTATTCTTCTTGTTTTTTTTTCTTCTTTTTATTTGCCACTAATGGCGCAGTGGAACATCCTATAGAGCTGTTTAAGAACTAATTTGAAAAATAATTTTTATATCGGTGTTGGCAAGGCCATCATAAAGGACCATATGACACCGAAAATGGCACTTTGAGTGCCATTTCTAGACTGGAAAGGATTGGAAGTATAAATGGGTATCACGATAATCTCCAGGATCGAAAACCTTAAACCTGAGATTTACAATCTTCTTCTATATGCCCCCCTTCCAACGCCCATAATAAGTTTCATAGATCGTCTGCTTGCTATCAGAACAACATGCTACTTTGAGATCGTAGAGACATGTTTAATGGCTCAACTCATAAAGCATTAAAAAGAAGCATCGAGCAATGATGCCAATTTACGAAACTGCCGGGGAGGGGGGCAAAATGTGTTTTCAATATCTGGGGGGACAAGTTAGTCAATTTTCATCCTTTTCAATGAAAAACAAAATTTCAATGAACATACCCCCTCCCCCCCCCCAAAAAAAGAAGGTATTTTTCAAAATCAGGGGGCAGCTCTCCGTTTCTCTTTATTAAGACTAAGAGGATATTTGAATCGGGTTGCAGAGAAAGTAGATATTAGTAGAATTTATATTCTGCCGCATTTATCGGGGCATAGGTCAATCAGAAAAATAAGCCGCAATCAGATATAATACAGATTAAAGCAAAACTCAGAGACCAATGTTCAGGCTGTGTTTCCAGCTGGGACTCACTCAATGATTATTCGGAAGATCTAATGCCCTTTTAAAATGGTAAAAGTGATTGAAGAGTAACCAGCCCACCTTCTACTTCCATTTTACCCTCCTCTACCCCCCAGAGAAATGCTATCACAATTTTGAGATTCCCAATTTGTTTACAACAGCTGGAAGGCCCAGCAAAATGCCTCCGGTGATGACATACAACCCCACCCCCGCTGACCCTGGATTAAGGTTTGAACACTCATAAAGTTACCCTTTGCTTACGTGAAGTTTTTATTAGGGGCAACGCTCTATCTCTGTATGTGGTAAACAGACATAAGCCATTAATGAAATATTTATTTCCCAGAACAACTCAATATGAAATGGGTGGTTGTAAGGACTTCGGAGGGGACTTATTCTATTGGAAATTGAAAATTCTATGGCCAGTTTTTAGAGTCAAAACTTTATGTGAGGGTAACTAGTTCCCTTCTATTGCCCTTCTTTTGTAACCTGTCCCTCGTATCCTCCACACATATTCCGTTAAAATTTTGAGACAGCCATTTTGTTCAAAATAGTTTTTGAAAAAATGCCTCCGGGGATGGAATTACCCCCACAGCCCTGGGGCAAAGGCCGGAAACAATTAAATGGGCAATTTTTTACACAAATGTTTTGGTACTGGTGCATTATGCGGGCATCGCTATATACTGTATGTGGAATGTCAAACGGGAAATAAAACAGTCGAACGGGAGAGACATATACCCGGTATTAAAACAGTTTTTAGAGTGTAGTTGATCTAATATGAATGTTACAATTGCAATTTGGGATTTGCCAAGGACAGAAAAAGAGGCAGTTGAATTTTTACAGGATAAGGGGTTATTGCCCAAGACAAAAGAGTCCGAAAATGGACACACCCTGACTTTATACTTGTATAAGAAGCATATTAGACAATATTGGAGGTGTTGTGTACGGCAACGTAAGCAAAAAGTCGGTTTGCGTGTCAATACGTGGTTTGCTAATAGGAAAATACCATTTCTTACTGCAGTTCGTTTCATTTATTTCTAGACCAAAGAATGATCATTAGCGGTCTGGGCCAGGGACGTAAGCAGGGGGGAGGCCTCCGGGTCCGCCCCCCCCCACATCAACCCATTTTTCTTATTTTCCCATAATTTTCTGATTTTTCTCACAGTATAATGGGTTTGAAGGAATTGGCCCCCCCCCCCCGAAACAAATTGGGCCCCCCGAAACAAATTCCTACGTACGTGCCTGGTCTGGGCGCATAATTATAACTTGTAATTCTCATTATTTTGTTCATAAACCATTATAACCGGGTATTTGTCTCTACCGTTTGACTGTAGCATTTTCCGTTTGACATTCCACACACAGTATATAGCGGTGCCCGCATAATGCACCAGTACCAATGTTTCTTTTAATGGAAAAGGGGAGTTTGTGCATAATCTTAGGTACTGTAAAAGGTATTAAATTCAAACGTTCAAACTTTCAAGGGGTACTGATAGGGATGTTGAACTAAATCAAAAAACAATATGTGCAGCTAGGTTGCTAAAATGACCGTTGAAGTGCATTAAGTTGAAACTATGAAGGGATGATGAGGGAAGTGCTGAAGTACATTAAAAAACACAATATACATTTATGATGCCAAAAAGGCGTATCTGCAATTTCTCTTGAATGACTTTGGATATTAAGTTGAAGCTTTCGGGGAATATTAAAACAAATCAAAAGACACTATGTACATATAGTTTGTCAAAGGGCGTTTATGCGTCATCTCAGGAACGGCTACGAGCATTAAGTTGAAACTTCCAGGATTTTGAGGGGTGATTTTCAACTAAATCAAAGACACTATGTACATTAGGTTGTCAAAATGGCATAATTGTAATATCTCAAGAAAAAATTAAGAGTGATAAGTTAAAACTGCTAAATGCTGTATGTATCCTGGTTATCAGAACGACATATGTCATAACTCAGGAACGTCTTAGAATATTAAATTGAAACTTTTAGGGAATGTTGAGGGGATCTTGAACTAAACCGAAAAAACATCAGTTGTTAAAAGGACGCTTCTGGAACAGCTTATGGAATGTCTCGAGAAAAGCTAAGGATATTAAGTTGATTTCAGGGAATTTTGAGGGTGACGTTGAACTAAATCAGCAGATACTGTGTATATCCAAGTCGTCAAAAGGGCGTATCAAGAATTTCTCAGGAACGGCTAAGGGCATTAAGATGAAAATGTCAGGGAATGTAGATTCGGATGTTGAAATAAATCAAAAGACAATATATGCATCCAGATTTTCAATAGGATATATCTGCAATATTTCAGGAACGGCTATGGCTATTAAGTTGAAACTTCCATGGAGCGTTGAGGGGGACGGTGAACTAAATCAAACTACGCTATGTTTATCCAGGCTTTCAAAATAGTGCGTTGGCAAGATCTTAGGGACTGCTAAGGGTATTAAAACCAAACTTCTCAGAAGCAGTCTGGGTATTAAGTTTGCCTTTCAGGGAATTAAGTTTGCGTATCTGCAATATCTCAGGAACAGTAAGGGCATGAATTTGAAATTTTTAAGGAATTCTGAGATGTTTAACTAGATCGGAAGCCACTATGTGCATCCAAGTTGTCTAAATGTTGTATGTTAAATCTCTCAAGAAAGGCTAAGGGATTTAAATTGAAACTTTCAAGGAATGTTGAGGGTGCGTGGAATTTAAGCAAAACACACTATAAGCATCCGGTTTGTCAACATGACATTCTTTACACACACCACCAGAGATATCCTCATATAAAGTTACAAAAAAAAGAGTTAAAGAGTCAAAAAAAAAAAGAGAGCTGAGTGATGTCTCGAATACATATTATATTTACTGTCGTATTCCATGTCCATTTATATTTAATATTTTGAGCTTTCTCCCAAGATGATTCTGTCGTGTATACAAAAATGGAATAGCCATTTTGTTCCGCGTAGTTGATTTCCAGATAGAAAATATTTTTTTGAGGAGGACACTCCCCCACAACCCTCAGGGCAAGGGTTTTCAGTTATGCCCTAGGGGCATGTAAGGTTTTTATAGAAGGCGTTGTCGTAGAAACTTCAAAAGAGGCTCATTCGATTGGAAATTCAAAGGGCTAGTACCCTTTTTAACAGTCGAAAGTGATTGGATGGCAATTAGCCCCCTCCCCCACGCCCATCATCCCCCAAACACATCCAATCAAAATTTTGAGATAGCCATTTTGTTCAGCGTAGTTGATTTCCAGATAGAAAATATGTTTATCACCAGATAGTACTGGTGAATCAAAAGCTTAGTTAATCAAGAGCTGAATTAAAAGCACGATCCTAAATCTTAATTTCCAACTGAACAAACGCTATGCAATTATTAATTTGAATACTGTCAAAAACAACGCTCAGATCATCTTGCGCAACTTAAAAATTTAAATTAGAATCTGACATTTTAATTTTTAAGCAGAAAACATGAAAAACTGAAAAAATAGGCCTAATCGTAATATTACCCAATAATACAACTTTGGCAATCAAAACAAAAAAAAATATTTAAAGAATATTTCCACAAAATCAGTTTTTCGAGGAAAAGTCAAGAGCCATGTGCAAACTTGATACAAGTAGACATAAATCACTACAAAAGTTCAAACTCAAAACGGTCAGAGCCTACTGTCAAAGAAAAACAAAACGCAAAACGATTAGAAATTAAAATAAATAATCAAATATAAGACAACAGCTACTGATATAGATGAGTATATAAATCCTAAATAGATTACAAATTAAAATGAATGCTCAAGTCAAACTTAAAACGAACATAAATTACTGCAAACGATAGTTTGGAAACTGCTCCCCCCTCCCTCACCCGTTAATCTTCTAAAGGCTAGTGTAGGATTTCCACCTTAATGAAAACCAAATGCACAAAAAAAAAAAAAAATGTAATCATAACATTGAAGAATAAAAAAAAATCTGTCAACTAAAATCTTGAATTGCTGAGATTTTAAGGAATTACTGTCATTATCAGTTCAACATTCATTTGATTTTCATTAGTTCTTTCCAGTAATCTTTATTATTATAGCGATTTTGTTTTATTTTTTGTCGATGTTTGAAAAATGAAAGCATACTTTTCAGAACCTATATAGTTCTTAATAAAACATAACAGCAAGTTAAAATGTTAATTCTTTAGCAGAAAAACAGGCTAAAAATATATAAATATTCCTTTTATTAGCCAGTTTCTGGCTAATTCAGCCAGAATTAGCAATAATAAAACAATTCAGAATAATAAAACAATTTCTATAATAAACAAACAGAAATTAGCTTCAAAAATACAAAAAAATTAGTTTTTTTTTTCAAATAAGGGTGAAGAGAGAATTCCGTGAATTAAACCGAAGACGAGCAGAATAGAGGCCTGCAATAATTCCAAACAAGAATGAACAGAAACTTCTATTAATGAATAAATGAGACCAGAAAGGAACAGGAATTGCAGTGAATGGTCAAGTCAAACCTAAAATGAACAGAAATTAACACCAACAGGAGTAGGGCTAACACCACCTAAGTCTTCTAAATGACAGAGCGCTATTTTCGCTTTACTGAAAACAAAACACATTTCAAAAATTTTCTTATTAAACATTTTGATGTTAATATATGTAAAATTACTGAGATTCTCAGAAATAGAGATCACTATATATTCAACAGTCAGTATACTTTTATTACTTCTTTTCAGTAATCTTGCTTATTGTTGTAATTTGGTTCCGCTTCTGCTGTTAATGATGTTTAGAGAAATAAAAACCACACTGCTTGATATAAAAATTGTTTTCAATATAGACTAAATAAAGCCCTGGTCCATAAAAGGTTTGTATGGTAATCGCCCTACTCCTGCCTGCGGTAATTTCTGTTCGTTTTAGATTTGACTTGACAACTGCAATCTCTCTTCGTTTTGGACAGTGCCGGTTCTAGGCCGGAGCAGTGCAGTTAGCTGCCCCCTATTTTTCCTGACATCAAATTCCTTTTATTTTAAACTTTAAGTCTTACTGTGGTATGCACTGCCCCCCCCAACAGATTATGAGACCTGAAACCACTACTAGTTTGGGCCTCATTTATTCATTGATAGTGATTTCTGTTCATTCTAATTAGGGATTATTACAAGACTTCATTTGTGCTCGGCTTTGGTTTGTGTAGATCTTTTACTGC